>RJWJ010012050.1:0-19440 GCA_004363605.1 Indri indri
AAAACAGGCAGCTGGAGCGATCGACAATTCCGCTTGCTTGCTTGCTTTAAGGCAACTCCCTAGGAAAGCTTCCTCAGCCGAGCTCCCGCCTCCTGCCCCGGAGGAGGCGCTGCTCTTAGCTCCAATGCTCCTTCGCTGGGAGAGCGACCCCGCACCCTACGTGCAGGGGAAGGGGCTGCTGGGCGGGTCCAGCTCGCAGTTCGCAGCAGCCCAGGGGTGTGGGGGTCTGCGGCTGGCCCTGAGTCTGTGCTTCCCAGGACTTTGGAACAAAAAGATTGTACTTGGCTACTTGGCAGGCCACGGGAGCCAACGTACTTCCTACTGTCATTGAAAATGACAGCCACGTCTGCTGTCTGAATGATTCAAAGATATTCATAGGTTCTCGAGTCAGGTACAACAGCAAACCAATTTCAGGTGACATCGTAATGCTTTAGCGGCTCCTGCTTGAAAGACTGTTTTCAACAGAGAACCCAAGCCTGTCCTGTTGGTTCAAATGATGGTAGAATCTCAGAGTTATCTAGAACACAATAGAATTATTAAAGAGAAGGGGGAGAGGAACAGCATTCATTTAAATCCAGTGTGTAAGTATTAATCATCAATTTTTGACTGTCGATGGTAAAATCACATTAAGTGACCATGTCCTCAAAAAGATTTATAAAGTTAAAAAGCCCAGATAGTTTATCCGAACATAATATAAAGAAATATCTCCAGGGAGAGGTGAGGATAGGTGGGTTAACACTAGGAAAGGTCTTAGAAGATTGATTATGGCTGTGAAATATTACATCTACAAAGAAAAAAATATATGAGAAAAAATAATCAGGATCCTAGTTATTAATGATTGCAGGTACATGTGCTGTAGTAATGTGGTGTTTAAGAAACTAAAGGAAAATTTTCAAGTTAACTTTTTTTGGGAGATTATGAAAAATAATTCAGTATGTGTTCAATGTGTTCGATGGACTTTAAAAAACTCCATCTATGTTCCTTGGGAGCTAGTGTCTTTTTTAAACTGAAACAAGAATATGATAGTCCACCCTTGTTCAGTTTTAATATGGCTATCTTAGATGTCATTTGCCCTCACTAATAATATTAATAATAATCCAATTTTGTCTTAATTATCTTGACATTCCAGGTTAAAGTGTGTTTATAGCCTGGAGGATTTGGATAATTGGTTCAATATGCCACTGTACTTTGTGTGTAGAAGTGAAGCAATAAAAAAAAAAGCCAGAAGGAGATATTTGAGATAAAATAATTAATTCATGGGAGTTAGGGGAGAAGATGACTCAAGTTTTCAACATAGCTTCATGGAAAACAGCTCTGGTTAGAATCAGGTATTAATATTATGACATAAGTGGAGATGAGGTGCTGTGATGGTACAGCTTCTCTCTGTCAGATGTCCAGCACTGTGCTAACACGCAGGAGCACAAGTTGGGCAGCTAGTCAATGGCAGTGGGCACCATCTGTTTAATAATTAAGGGAACAGGAGCAGCAATGTCTTTGCCAAAGACAAATGAGCCCCCTAGCATGCACACATACTTCCATGAGTTTCCTTTTTAGACATATGATTCATATGCCAGATCCTACCTGGAACATGTCGGAGTGAAAAACCTTGATTGGAAAATCATGTTAATATCTGTTGGCACCAAAAATAGCATATTAAAAGGAAAAACTGTAAAAATTGGGGCATATACCAAGGTTAGAAAGAAAAGTAAAGTAAGGGAAATTTTACAAAATTTTAATTTTCTCTGTCTTCTACCCCTACAATTAGCTCAGTTCTTTAGAAAAGATCCTGTGATAAATATTACCATGAAAAATGGACTCTTAAAGGATGGAAAGTAGACATTTTTTAAAAGTTGTAACGGGAAAAAAAGGTATCTGCCATTATTTGTGAACAAGAATACTAGGTTCACATGTTAAACAATGACATCCTGGAGCTGTTCAATAATATAACAAAGGCAATGTCCTGGCATCCAAGTTTCTTCCCATTTCCAACAAAAATCATAATCAAAAAGTTATTTGTCCACCGAAAGGAAAGAAAGTAAATTTTTCTCCCCATTACCATCCAGAATCCAGAGGCAGGTGAACAAAAACAACAAAAAGCTCATGTTGGAGAGACACAGAAAGCTGTAGGGCTATAGTAAAAGCAATGACTAGCAAGGTGCATAAACACTGCAATACATACAGTGGACACGGAGCAATCACATGTAAATCCTGCTCATTTCTGGCGGATAGTGATGAGTCCTAATTCAAGAAAGTGACGACATGGCCAAACAATAAGGAAATTGTTGGACACGGAAAGATAATGGAGTTTGGACAAGAGAAAGAAAAATTCAAATTTCCTCTGATAAAACTCTCCACTCGGCCAAATCTAGCTAATGTGTTTTTATTGGCTCTTTGGAAAGAGGGTCTAGAAATTAACCCCATTGTATTTGTACTTTACCAAATATAATTAGGTTTAAAGAAACTCTACTATAAAATTCAAAAAGTTGACACTCCATAGTATGGGTTCATTCATTCTCTACTACATACCTGACCTCTATGCATTTATATACAATAGGTTCCTAAAATATACTGTATACAAACCAAAATTTCTCCAACTCCCTCCTTACAACCCCTGCCCATTACCCACCCAAACTCTTCCTCCTTAGTCTTCTTCTCTCATTCCAGTAAAAAAACATGACCTTCTACCTAGTTGCTCAAGTCCCAAAAGCCAGCATTGCTCTTGATTCTTTGCTCTGTCTCTCTCTCTCTTTATCAGTCTATTAGCAAATCCACTTGATTCTATCTCTAAAATATATCCTGAATCCATTTACTTTCCACCATCCCTCTCATAATAACCTACCAAAGACTCATCATCATCCCCAGCCAGGACAAATGCAATAATTAACTGGTCTTGCCCTCCTTATAATTCATCTACACAGCAGAGTTATGGTTTAAAAATGTAAATTGAATGATGTCCCTCCGCTGCTTACAACCATCCAAAGGCTTCCCATTACACTTGTGGAATCCAAAGTCCTCATGACCCCTGCAAGGACCTTCATGATCTTTCCAAGCCACTCTCTCTGGCCTCTTCTGTTCCAATGCTCTTCCTTCACTAGCACACCACTACTTACCAGAACTTTCTTCAGTGATGGAAATGGACTCTCTGCTTTCCAGTACGTAGCCACTAAGCACATATGGCCATTGAACACTCAAACCATGGTTAGTGCCACTGAGGAACTGAGTTTTTGTATTTTATTTTATTGTAATTAATTTAAATTTTACTGGTCTCACTTGGCTAGTTCTACAGTAATGGACAATATCTCTCATACCTCAAGCCATGTTTGTGTTCTTCATACATGTCAAATCAAAAACCCTGTCCAGGACCTCGGGATCTGCAGATTTTCACATGGCTGGCTCCTGCTGCTCCATTAAGTGTAACCTCAAGTGTTACTATTTTTTGTAGAAAGAGTTTTTCCCAGCAATCTTATCAAAAATTTTGGGACACTGTGTTAGTTTTGTGTTGCTATAAAGGAATACCTGAGGCTGGGTACAGTTTGTTTGTTCCCACGTTGGTGCGAGGGCTTTCATGCGGTGTCATAACATGGCAGAGAAGGTCAAAGGGGAAGTGGACAAGTATAAAGAGGGAGAAACCTAAGGAGCATCCTGGCTTTTTAACAACCCACTCTCGAGGGAACTAATCCATTCCCACAAGAACAAATCCAGTCTCCAAGAGCGAGAACTTACTACTGCAAGAACAGCACCAAGCCAATAAGGGATCTGCCCCCACAACCAAAACACCTCCTGCTAGGCCCCCACCTCCCAACACCACCACACAAACATCAGATTTCAATGTGAGTTTGGTGGGAACAAAAAACCTGTAACCATACCATAGCCAAACTCAATGCATTCTTATTGAATAAATACTTGATGAATCAATGAATGAATGAAGTAGATGAATGATGAAATAATAAATGAAAAGTACTTTTATCTTTATAAAGTCCTAAATTAAAGATAATCTGCATATAGTTTTCCATACATTTCTACATATAATCCCTCTAAATCTTGTACTGAAGATTCTGTTGCCCAGAGTGGACCCATGGGCAAAATCGTGCAAGCAGCACTTTTACAGAATATCGCTTTAAAAATAGATAGATAGATAGAGTCATGGTTTGCTTAATGACAGGGATATGTTCTGAGAAATGCATCGTGAGGCAATTTCATCATTGTATCAACATCCATAGCGTGTACTTAAACCTAGATGGTATAGCCACTACATACCTAGGCTAGCCTATTGCTCCTAGGCTAAAAACCTATACAGCATGTTACTGTACTGAATACTATATGCAATTGTAACAGATGGCATTTGTGTATTTAAACATAAAAAAGGCACAGCAAAAATACAATACTATAATAATATGAGACTACTGTCACATATATGGTTTGTCATTGACCAAAACGTTGTTATGGAGCACATGACTATATCTCTATTTAAATTATTTAACTGTTAGTGAAATAGATAATAGTCAAAGTTTGAAAACTTTGTGTGAATTACCTGATGAAATATCCATAATCCATAGCAGTTTTCTGATAGGTACAGGGAAAAAGCAACTTAAACATATGCATTTGGGTAGCAAGTAAGCTGAAAAATTCAGAATTAGATGTCTGAATATGGGTGACTGACTAAAATGTCATTATCTCACATCATGATCTATGACATAGTCTTCAACTATGCCAATTAACAATACTACTTTAGAGGATTAAGTTTCAAAAAAGTAAACATTTTGCCAAGATAGACCTTTTTAATACTTATTATTATTTCACATACAGTCAGGGAAAATGCAGAAAGTTTGTGTTTTTAAAAGTGTCATCTCCCTTCTCTTTTTTTGGAGTGCTGCCCTTCTTTGTAATTTTCAAAGAATTTAAGCAACATCTTTGGATATACAATTGTGAATTCGTATTAAAAAAAAGTAAAGAGAAAAAGCAAGGTGTAACAACTGGTTGCTACCCACAGAAGTATTATTAAAGAATCAGACTGTTTACAGCACGAACAACCAGGACAATTCACTTCACTTTTCACGTCCTCTATCCTGACATCGTCTACGCAGAGATGGCATTCCCTACATCATGTCATGGATGTAGTCAATGGCTGGCTCTGCCCTTTCTGAACAAATTGTTAAGGAAATCAGAGTACTTTAGGTACTGGGCTTCCCAGCCTTGTTTACTTTATGGCATACACAGAAGGTGATAATATTTTGTTGTCACATCGAAATAAAGGGACAAAGCTTTTTTGTAAATAAAGCCTTCAGGCACAAGGGCTGAAAAGATCATAATCTCAGGTACACTTGTAACCTGTGGTACACTAGCTGGCAATTTTGGGGACACCTAATATTCGACTCACTAATAAAATATAAGGCCTTCTTCAGAAGTCTGTTAAACATGGGACGAATTTCAAGATCTTAATAGCTTGCTGATCACTTTCACATACATCCCCTCCGCTGGTCTACAACACAAATGCATGATTTTTATCTAGCTTTAAAATTTGGAAATGAGACACACTAAGTTTGATTGGTAAAATAGAGACTATTATAGCTGAGCCTAGAATCCAAATCTTTCCTACCATACACCGACATGCCATTCATCACATCCATAACTCTCTCCTCCAAACGTGCAAGTACGGTAACTCTTGAAAACCTGAATTATTGTGTAATAATACAAATACATTTTGTTAAAGTCCCCAGAATAACTTGTTTTCGAAATCAGCATGCTTTAGTCCAATGTGTGTGTGTGTGTATATATATATATGTGTGTGTGTATATATATATATGTGTATATATATATCAAAAGGTGTTGTTCCACATGAAAATGAAGACTTAAGCTTTCATTTCTAGATTCTCCACGTCTCAATACCAGTGGGCAAGGCTATTAAGGAGGAAGGAAACACTGGCACAGAGCCCAAGTCAAGCAAAAAAGTTGTGAACAATGCTTTTATGTGTAAATCTGTTTTTAATACAAATAGCAAAATACAGGTTGCGAATCCCTTATCTGAAATGCTTGGGACCAGAAATGTTTCAGATTTCAGATTTTTTCGGATTTTGGAATATTTGCATTACATACTTACTGGGAGAACACCCCTAATGCAAAACTCTGAAACACTTCAATGAGCATTTCCTTTGAGCATCACGTCAATGCTCAAAAAGCTTCAGATTTTGGAGCACTTCGGATTTTGGATTTTCAGATGAGGGATGCTCAACTTGTATTATAACTAGTATGAGTAAATGACAAGAGCTTTGAAATTTTGTCTTGGCATCCTGCTAATTCTCATAAAGAATTTTATTAAAATAAATTATTCCATTTCTCAGCTTTGGTAAGACCAGATGACAAGTTTAATTAAATCTTTCTGTGCTGACTCAAAATCTTTCAGTGTTTCAGAGTCACCATTGTGAATGGTAATTTTCAATGTGTGTATAGAAGTAAATTGTGGGGTAAGGTTGGGGATTGGACTAACTGTGACCTGATTTCTGTTCAGTAATAATTACTTTTAAAATAATCCTAATCTAAAATATAAGCTATGCATTGGCAAAAGCCTGAGAGTAATAAAGATTTACTCTTGTGTTATATTCTTTAAGGCTGTTGACTTGAGAAACAAAACAAAATTCTCTTCCACTAGACTCTGGATAGAGCCATACAATAACTGTATAAGAAAATCAAAGAAATTGAATACTTTGTTATTGGGGGAAGGAGTGGGCAGGGATTTTCAGTAACATTAACTTCATGAATGAATTACAACTCATATTTATTATAGTCTATAAAAATGTGTGTCTCTATTAAAGGAACACATCAGGTACTATTAATATTTTATGGAGAGGAGTGCATTTTACTGAAATTTAATAAAAATATGTAATAATATGAAAAATACCTACTTTGGCAGGAGAAGTAGAAGAAAGAAAATGCAGTGCCTGCCAAATAAATTGCCAATAAACAACCCAAGACTGAGCTATTATTGACTTCGTGAGTAAATACTTCAGGTCTACAGCAGCTACTGATGAGCAGACCATTCTAAAATGTTCAAACTTAAGGATGATTTGCATTTTTCAACTAGAGCATATTTATTGATAAAAATTCAAGGTTTATTGATAGAAAGGAAAATATATTTAAATAAGTATAGCCTATTTCTGTTTTATATTTCAACACCACTGAATTCCAGAGTTAGTTTTTATTTACTTGCAAGAGTTACAATAGCACCCGAACTGTTACTTTTTATGTATCTGATAGTAGGATGCCAGGACAAAACATATAACCAGTACAGAAACATCTTTGGTCTGTAAATTTAATGCTCTTTTATATGAAACCTACCAATGTTTCTAAAGGTTAATGCAGCGTTTTGAGCTACCTTATCATTTTGGAGGAAATTCTAATAAGCAGCTAAATGTCTAGAATTAGGCAATTAATAGAAGGGGAGATAGAAAGAACACAGATAATTTACTGAAAATTTGCCCTGAATAATCGATCACCACTACTTTTTTCCTTTACAACTATCTAAGGAGAAAACATTTTTAAAATTAGAGTGAAATTTTAAAATGGATTCAAAAATCACTCATAAAAAGAATTATTATATAATTCTGAAAACTTCCTAATATAATATCTATGTTGTGCTTTACAGCTTTAAAATTACTATTATATTTATTACCCTAATTTTCACAATGTATATGATGTCAGTAAAGCTTATATTACCATCTCTGTTTTATATAAAAGGAAACCAAAACCCAGAGAGATTGAGATTTGGTTCATCCATGTTGTAGCATGTATTAGTACTCATACCTTTGGGTGGCTGAATAATATTCGACTGAATAAATACGTAGTTACGAAAGGTCTTTATATATTCTGAGTACAAGTCCTTTATCAGATATAATTTGCAAACATTTTCTCCCCTTATTTGGATTGTAGTTTTACTTTCCTGATATTATTCTTTAAAGGACAAAAGTTTTAAATTTTGATGTAGCTCAATTTATTGATTGTTTTCTTTTGTTTTGTTGATATGATATCTGAGAAACCACTGCCAAATCCAAGGTCATAAAGATTTACTCCTATGTTTTCTCAAAACTGTGAGTTTTATATTTTTAGTTTTTACATTTAGGTCTTTGATCTATTTTGAGTTACTTTTTTGCATATGATGTGAAATAGAAGTCCAATTTTATTCTTTTGCATGTGGATATCTAGCTGTTCTGGCACAATTTGCTGAGAAGACTATTTTTTCTCATTGAATTGTCTTAACCACCACTACCTTTAAGAGACAGATAAGAATCAAAGAGTTCTTAATGTTAGAAAGCACTTCTCTTACATTCGGGTAAACTCTGCTTCTCCTCAAATATATTTTCCCCTTCTACTTTTAGAGAAATACAAAATAAAATGTTATTAATTTCTGTACAAAACAGTATTTCAAACATTTTCTATCTTTTTGAAGTCTTATTTTCTCCAACAGAGGAATTCCTAGTTTGTACAATTTATTGAACAACGTGGTTATTGGTCCTTCAATATCTTTGTAACCTTCATGGCTACTTGTCAACAGCATTCTGGAATATCCTATGTCTTATTAATGCAGAAGAGAACAAAACGAGTGTTTTACTTCTCATGATCCTGGATGCACATGAATATTAATGAAAACTGAAACTATGTGAACTCTTTTTTCTAGCTATATCTATGTTGTTGTTTCTCATGGTTCATTAAAACTACCAGAAGTTTAAAAAATAGATTTCAGCAAGAAACAGCTCTTTCATTATGTGTTCTGATTATTTTATGATGTACTTTAGTAAAAAAACAAGAGTCCCCAATGAAAAAGAATAAACTATTGATACACACAATAACTTGGGTAAATCTCTAAAGAATTACATTGAGTGAAAAAAAAATCCCACAAAGTCCCATATTGTATGATCCTACTTATATATCATTTTGAAATGAAAAAATTATAGAAATGGAGAACAAGTTAGTGGTTACCAGAGGTCAGGGAGAAGATTGAGTAAAAGGGAAGAGTGTGTGTGTGTGGCTGTAAAAGGGTAGCCAGAAGGAACCTGTGGGACTGAAACCGTTCCCTATCTTGACTATATCAATGCCAATATCCTGGTTGTGATATTGTACTATAGTTTTTCAAGATGTTCCCACTGGGAGAAACCAGGTAAAGGTTACGTGGATCTCTCTGAATTATTTCTTACAACTCCATGTGAACACACAATATAAAAAGGGAAAAAGTATATTTGTATTATCTCTGATACTAAAGGTAATCACTATTATTTACGTGCTTAATTAGGTATGTCATTTAAAAGAAAAATCTACTCATTTTCTCATTACTGTGCCCACATTGAAATTCTTTTGATGTTTGGTTAATTTAGTTTGAAATAATTGCTATATAGCCTATAAATTAAAATGCAAAAATAAATTTACAACTAAAAAATACAAAATATGCTATTTTAGTCTTTTGGCTATTATAAAGCAGTTTTCCTAAAAATAAATGCTTATAAGACAATATCTAGGTATTATTTTATTCTTTGCTTTCAAAGATGGTTTGCTAACATTGTTAGTATGAAATGTATGAAACTGGTAGAGTAGATAACAGCATCTTAATTGGATAAATATAGAAATAGAAGCACAAGTATTTCAGTTGTCTCACTTAGGATACTTCACAATTCAGTCTGGATGCCAGGTCTATCAGTGCTATGGTCCAGCAATTAAATACATATATTTATATTTAAGTAATTATAACTAAAGAATACTGTCACAGGATTAACTATCCCACATTACTTATATTTGCAATTCTCTTTTTATTTATGATTGCATTGGACCTTACAGAATCTAGGGCTATTTTTTATAGTCTCTCAAATTCTTACCTCCCCCGAAGCATTAGTCCCAAAGAGGGTTACAGAATGTCTAGTTGGCTTTAACACAATAACTGTGTTGTAAAAGTAGAGTGAAAGTATCAAAATATAGCATTTAAAAAATCATTACCTGTAGAAACTGTAGAAAAGAAGTAATCGGAGACTATAAACACCTATTATTTACACTTACAGACTTAGACTCAAACGCAAAATACAAAATGCTTAATGTCTATTATTTCCCCCACTAATATGGCATTCTGAAAAGAAGGCATTGTCTAGAATTCTCAGTGTAATCAATACCTGGTATTTAGGGCCTGAGAAGTAAGTGCTCATATTAGTTAATCTGAGTTGTTCTCTGCCTGAAACTGTGAGGCATTTTTTCATTCTACCGGAACCACAGAACTATGGTAACTTTCCACAGAAATGGCAAATTACATACAGAGTTTAGGCTCAATGATTTCCTTTAGCCAAAATCTAGAAATGGGGCATTTTGAACTCAGTAAGAACAATAAGTGATGCATGGGAGAAAGCAATGTAGTTCTCCCATCCCAGAAAAGGGGGGACCTCTAAATATATGTAAGAATGTTTGTTTTCTCAGTCTCTTTTTCCTGATCTTTTTCCTTTTTGGTTTGTTGTTGTTTTTCTAAAGACTCATCAATGAACTTCCAGTCCATTTACTATTGAGAATTAATTTGACATTATTTTGATTCTTGTTATTATGATTAATATAGTGCATGTAAAGTTATAGGTGACACATAACTAAGAGTTCTGGAAGTTATGGATGATGCATAGCTGAAAGGTATCAGGGAAAGATCTAAGATTATTCTAAATTAAAACAATTATTATCATTTACCATATATCTTATTCCATTTTTTAATATCAAATATCAAAGTATTCAAGAAACTGAAGAAAAGCCCAGAAGAAACCCTCAAAGTACAAGTCATTTCATCACCTTATACTATAGTAATACAGGAGAATTTTCAAATTTACACTTATTATATAGGTTTATTTGAGAAAGGGGATGTCTGATCTACAAATATATTTATACCCCAATAAGAGAGTTACTCAAACAGGTGTTCTGTTTTGCTGGTAAAATAAGAATTCAGTATAAAATTTTGAGTTGATTTGTCTGAATTTCTCCCACAGAAATGTTAACCATCCTCCTGAAATTGCTATACATCTTCTTTCTTCTAGACCTTACTAAAAAGCCAATATTGCTACCCAACTGGAACAGGATTATAGAATACAAGGATACATCCTTAACCTTATAAAAATGTCCTGGAATTTTTAATAAGCAGAAGTGGTCAGAACCTCAGTCTTACATCTCATCCAATAGATGGTTCTCCTGTAGCACAGTGCTCCATAACCCAGGGCTGGGAGTTGGCTCAGGACCACGTTGGGATGGAAGAGGGCCACCTACTGAATCACCGCCACCACATCCTGCAGCATCTTCATCCAAGTCTTCCCTGGGCCCACCCCTGCTGAACTTCCAAGGTCTGAAGAGATCACAACTTTAGAGCGTTTCATTACAAATTTTAAATTTCCAGTCTCTGGCTTTCATATTGCATTTCAAGATCAACATCCTTATTAGTAGTAGTATATTTTTTATTTTGAAATTTTATAACACCTTTTCCACTGGGAAATTCCAAGCAGGCTACTGAACTTCATTACCACACAGGCAGAAATCCTCACAACACCCCTATGAAGGAGGTGTTAAATGAGAGAGGGAGAGAGATCACCATCACCTCCTCTTACAAAAGCCCAATCCTTAATAATTAATGAATGAAAAGACATCTTGAGTCCAGTGGTCACTGGCAGTAATTGGCATATATTTTCTCAGCTGCCTCTAAATGAAAATGGTAATAATTTAACCAATATATTTGGGCTGACGGCTAAAATAAGTTCCCTCTTGCACCCAAGCAGTAGAACTAAGTGGGACCTGAACAGACTACTCTCTGTTACCACTTGATTGTGGAAAACTCACATGCTGTGCTCAGTAACTGAGTATTCCAAGTCCTGCTCACATTAACAACTGCCTTTCTCTGTCCTCATTTAAGAGGTCCTGAAAATTGGGAGAACACCAGGTTATATTTGTTTTATTTCCTTTTCTCTATGCTCAGTCCCTTCTTACGTAAAAACTTTTGGTGTCCAAATGATAACATAAAGGATGGATACTTTGAGTGATAAAATCAATGAAGTCCAGCTATCAGGTGAAATTATGTGACGTAAATGTATATAGTTCATGGTATAGCACAGTAGTTCTCAGCATCATACCTAATGCCTCCTTTTATAACAAATATTTGATAGTATCACTGTAGCAGATGCTATGGGGTTCCTGTCCCACATCCTCTTGCTGTACACCAGTGACTGCAGACCTACTGCTCCTCTCTGTGGACTTTTTCTGGCTGCGGAGTGCTAGGCTCGCACACATCATGGCAGGCCAGAAGATGCTAGCCTGAGAGGAGACTAGATAACCTCATATGGGTGCAGACAATTGGAGAGGAGAAGGTGGTTGGGGTAGATCTTGCACCAGGGGACATAGTGTTTCACTGCACATAAAACTTCGACTGCTCCATAGACATACTGGGCATCTCATGCCAGTAGACTAGCAAGCAAAGAAATGAGTTACTATTCTGATTATCATAAGCAGATGAGGTTGCGGCTGCACGGTGGGAGCAGGAAAGGACATGACTGAACTCAGAGAATTCATTGAGGTGCCTCTTCATGCTTTCATCCCATGGAATAACCTGAAAATATCAGGGAAGCTTAGGGCCCAGAGCCCTCATGGATCTAGGTCTGTGTTACTCAAGGAGGCCAGCAACTCAGGTCAGCAGAAGTGCTAGCTGAGGGGAAGGATGAGGAGACTCTAAAATGGGTCTTAGAAGAGGGGGCTGTGAATATCAATGATAACCTTGGGCCATCTGCAGTAGCTGGAGTTGTGGTTTATCCCACTAATCCTCCTGTTGTCTTTGTTTTAGAAAGTGTGTGTGTGTGTGTGTGTGTGTGTGTGTGTGTATCTGTGTGTGTGTGTGAGAGAGAGAGAAAGAAAGAGAGAAAGAGAGAGAGAGAAGGGAGATGGGGACTGGCTACTCCTATGTAGAATTAGTAGCAGAGCAGCTCAACTTAAAGCAGGGCATAAGTGTATCTGGATGGTCCAAGGGGTGGACTGTAGCAGATGGTGGCAGTGCCCCATTCATCAGCATTCACTTTACCTATAAATGCCTACAGCTGCTTTCTGCAAACACTTGTGTCTTCCTGCCCAGAGTCTTTCTTTAGCTGCAGGTGCATGAATACACAAGCACATTGTAGAGTAAACACTTTTGTGACCCAGCTACAGAGGAAAGAACTTGCTAACAATTGAAACCACTTGAAAAAGAAAAGATGAACAACTTTGGGAGTTAGTGATGCTCCTTCGCCAAGGGTATTTTAGCAAAGGGAAGACAATTCCATTCAGTAAGACCTACCAGAGGGTCAATCAGCAAGTTTTGGGAAGGTGGAGAGTGGGGGTGAAGGTTGCAATCAAATGAAACACAAAGAGAAGCATCCAGTAGATGAAAGAAAGTTAAAATAAAGGAATAAAGGCTTATTTCAGTACTGATCAAAGTTACATTCAATGGGCAGAGCACCCTAAGACCCAAAGTAAAGTCCAAGGAAGCTCTCAATCTCCAAATAATGCAAAGCAAAGCAAAATGCGCTTATGCAGGTCTGTAATAGCTTTTGCTTTAAAGACTATGCTCATCTTGTACATAAGAAGAACACCGTGGCCGACTGTGAGCTCATGTACTTCTGTGTGCTTCTGGACCTCTCCTTGACCCATCGGTCTATTTAATGTCTGTGGATCCCATTATTAAACCAATGGTTCTGGGCTTCTTCCCCACTGCAGTGCCCTATGCAATAAAATATTTTACCTACTGTCTTAGGTCTTGATCTTATTATTTAAGTTTCTGCATTTTAGTGATGTTGCTTTTCTCTGGCATAGCATTTTTGGGTACCAATAATCAAGTAAGAGGCTACCATGGCATGCCTTGAGACCCATTCACTCCCAGAGCTAACTTAGTCTTGGCTTCCTCTGGGCCCTGAAAGGGCTGACCTAGATAATGACTATTGAAATTATATAAATGGTATTTTCTAAACAGAAAACTTTATTTCTCCCTGTTCTGAGAGTCACAGTGGAAGGGCCTAAATTTGCTACAAATTTAGTTATCTCTGGCTACATTTAGAAGGGTTGGCTAGGATTATATTTTTGAAAGGCATAATTATCCTCATGAGAGCAGCAATGGCAGAATTTACTGAGTTGCCAAATTTGTTTAAGCATTTAGGCAAAAAGAGTGACCTCTTTACCTCTTGGGCATTATGTAAGATAGAAAAGGGACTCATACTTGATAAGATTGTTTTTGATTTTGGGCTTGGACACATTGGAAGTTAGATGGGAAGAAAAAAATAAAATATACCACACAAATTGTCTTCTGGAATAGTCCTCAGGAAATGTGCACCATATTTTTTGGGAAAATGAGACTGTAAGGGACTAAATCAGTAAGTCAATGGAAAAAAAAAAGTGCCATTATGGAAAATGAAGGAACAAGTCTGTACAGTTTAATCTAATAGAAAGAAGGTATTTCTCTTTGTCTCACCATAATACCACTGAAACTGAAATGAAGGTGCCATATGGTAGTGTGAGTGATGCCAAAGCATGGAGAGGTGAACAGAGTCATGTGATGAGCACAGAAGAGTGGGTAACTAAGGAAGACAGAAAGAGATGCCATGAGACACTGCAGCAGCTAGGACATTTGCTAGAAAATACATTCTTTATTGGTATCATTATTTTGACCTGTATTCTTCAACTGTAGCACCCTATCTATGCCCCCGACTCATGTGTCCTGGGAAAATCAGATTATAAATATGAACTTTAAAAGGCATCCTTTGTCCCTTTTCCACTTCCATGTTAACTATCAATATGTCACCACATTTTTATGTCCTACCCCAGATTAGTCCCTTCCTCTGAAGGAAGATATTGTGCAAAATATTATAATAACTAGGCAAAAACCTCAGGTATACATCTAACGGCATAAATTGTAAACACTTCAAAGAAGAATAACACTTCACCTAAAATATTCTGATATAGAAGTCATCCTTTAGTTTTAAAAATAACATGACCTAGAATAGGTAAAAAGACTTCGTTAGAAGAAATCTATAAAAATGCCCAAATTATATTAAAATACATTTATCTAAATAACAATGGTAATTTGGTAGTTTCAGTATATACATTTACCAAAGTCAGTACAAAATTATAGATTTCTAAAGAGGTATTTGCCCCTGAATGATTTGAAAATTCCGAATAAGCTATAAGTAAAGTATTATCCAACCCAAATTCTAACTCACCAATTCTCACTAAAACTTTATTCTTAATCATATTTATCTGATCTCAAATCAAGACTTCTTGGGAAAGATTGTTTAAATATTCCAGAAGAAATGAACAATTCTTCACCTGAGTGTTTATTTCTCTCTTCTTGGACCGTGGCCTGAAGCTGGTTTGGGGCAGAGGCACAGTTCAGATTTTTCCACAGGCCTTCTTGACCTACACAAGCTGGCTTGCTATAAACCAAACCCCTGCAGCTTTCCCTATCCTGGCAAAGCTGGGAAAGCCATAAATATTTTTGGCAAAGCAGAACCCTAAAATAAGACAAGGTTTTTTATTTCAAGATCATATAACATTGGTCAAAGTGGCATACTGAGGCAAATAGCTAAAACATATTTTTAAAGCAAATATGTGGTGATATAGAAATATTTCTCACACTAATCCATGTCAACGACCTAGCTGAGGTTTTACAACACTGGGCTATATAGGATGCACTGTTTCAGATGGAGATTATAAATGGCCCTAGATTCTGTGAGATGAAAGGTATAGGTGCTAACGTACATGAGCCACTCAGAAACAGAGATTGCACGCAGACAGGCTTCAAGTCTTAGAGGCTTAAGAATACTCCTCAGCCCAGTGGTTTCCAAACTGTGGTGCATTTCACGCACCATAGCTGGGCCTCAGCTTCAAAGTTTCTGATTCACTAGGTCAAAGGTGGGCCTGGAAATGTGTATTTATCACAAATTCCCTGATACTGCTAATTCTCCTGGCTCCAGAACCACATTTCAAGAACTATTGCATTAGCATTAGACTAACTTGGACATCACAGCAACACTTGAGAGGAAAGACAGCCTCGAGGCCACATTAATATTGCGTTTTCATATAATGTTTACTTGTGCTAAATCCACTAAAATCTTGCAGCAATGATTTACATGGTGAATATTTGATATTCGGTTTGTTAAGGGTTAATCGTTTGTACCACTCAAGTTCTGAATTGAGGGAGATGATCGGGAGAAGTCAGAATAATGGAAAAGTCTTAAACCCAGGGCTCCCGTTTTTTTTCCCTCACCACAGGTTTCATCACAATTCCCACGTCTACTGAATTGCAAAGAACCACAACTGATGATTAGTTTGCTTTGAATGAAATGGGGTTTGTATTGACATTATTTTTTTCTCAAAGGGGATCCATGTTCTTAGCTAACCCCAGATCAGGTCTATTATAAATGTAGTACTCGAAAAGAACATTACGTATTTTTTAATGTCATGTTACTTCACATAAATAAGGTGATATAAAATAATATGTGGAAGCATAATTTTAATGTACTTGGACAGTGAGTACCATGATAGATGTGAGTACCATGATAGATTGTATTGTTTTCCCTAAGTCCTCCCTACCTGGCCCTGTCAGAGGATTACATATCCCAGTCCTTTGCCACATTCTTGCCCTTCTCAGTGACATTTGCCTCGACCATGTGACTTGCTGTGGCCAGTGGTATGTGAGCAGAAGTGACCTATAGGACCATGAGTTCCACCATTATCCTTCCCTCTGCCATCAAGCTGACTTTCCCTGGGTAGGGGCTGTTCCTCCAGCCTTGTTCTTGAAAGAAGATGATATGGAACAGAGTCCCCGCTGACCTGCATTGTGAGTGAGAAATATATCTGTGTTTCTAAGCCACTGAGATTTGGGATTTATTTGATACTACCTGATAACACAGCAAAAGCACAATATAAATACATATAATACATGACAGAAACTTTAGTGACGCCTTTATTGAGAAAGTATTATAGAGAATATGAAAAGAATGCATGGAATTTATATAATCTCATTTGCAACTGATAAATCTGAGATCCAGAGAGGTTAAATGATTCTCCTAAGGTTATGCACTTCATAAATGGATTATTATCATTTTCAAGAAAATGGAAGAGAAAGACCAATAATTCAGTGCTATGTTAGGAAATGTACCATCTGTAGCATCCACTGATGTCTAACATACAGACATGAGAGTGGTGTATTAGAATTCTAAAATTCATCTGCTGGAAACAGGCTGTCTCAAATTTAAAACTGAGTTTGCTTAACGAGCTAGGATTTTCATCATAAAGCTGGTGTGAAAGATACACATAAGGCTACAGCGAGGCCCTTGGCAAGGTAAGACCAAGATCACTTAACAGATCTACAATTAGTGTGAAGGTAAAGACAATTTAGGTTGCTGCTACGAAATATCTGAATCATATAATTAATCTCCTTTAATCTAATTCCAGTTCATCAAAAAAAAATTTTCTGATAATTTGTTTCTTTATTTTTAGCTTGTTTGGGGGGGGGAGGAAATAATATGCTGATGAGACTGAAATGAATATCTTATTCAGTTGTATTTCCTGTTGCCTAATGGATTGCTCTTCCCTTCACCACCCCCAGCGTCTTTCTTACTTTCTAATAACAGGTGGCTTTTCCTTTGAGAAATAATCAATCTCTCCACTCAGCCCACACAATCAAGGCGGCATTGACCTCACCTTCAGTTTCAGAATTGGCTGACACGAATCAGCACATCCCAATTCCCTGGCCCAGTGATTGATCCATAGATGGGTATGTGACCCTGTGGGGGCCAGGACAGCAAGATTCAGGATGGCTCCAAAAGAAAGGCTTTTCCTTCTACACTGGATATGAAGTCTGGAGCTGTAGTGGTTAAGTTTTTAATTAAGAGAGGAGATCATGTCGCAAATCAATCCAAAGTGTGTGTGTGTTGTGTGTGTGTGGGGGGGGGGGCGGAGCGTGGGAATCAATCCAAGATGGAGAACCAGGTAATTGTGATGTTGTTCGAAACTTCACATCAATCCGGCCAAAATTCCAAGCTTTTTTGGTTATTTGAATCCTTAAATTCCCTTTCTGCTTAAGCCAGCTTGACATTGGGATTTTTCTCATTCGCCACTAAGAGTTCTAAGTTATAACATAGTAAATTAACAACATTGGCATTTTGCAGCCTTATTTGCATTTAGAATATGCAAGTTATCCTCCCTGACATTCACAAACTCTGGGTGACTGACAAGATTATTTTGGCTGGGATGTCAAGCTCTGAGCCTAGGTAAACTGACTAAGGTAAATGTCACCCTGCAAGGCTTATTAACAGCCAGCTGTTTTTCTCTTTCACTTCTAAGGTTATCAAGCATCCAACCTCACCCTGCCTTTTTCTTTTAAATATATACAGATTATTGGGTAGCTGTATACTGTTTTATTTTAGAGATGAGCTCAAAAGAAGAAATCCCTATATTTATGATATTTGGGGTTGCTAAACAAATCAACAGGTATTTGTTGAACAACCAGGTTTGCCAGCCAAATGTTGGTGTATTGTATCCTGTAAGAATAAGCTTTCTTAGAGCCATGCTCTATAAAGAAGGCTGCCTTGGCACATTCAAAACAGAGGCCAGGATCGTGCCGGCAAATTACTAGGTGCAGATTTTTATCATTATTGATATCTATAGGGCTTCTTTAACTCAAGGCTCTATGAGGAAAAGTATTAAAGAACAATGACCTTACAGTTTACTTACCTTTAAGGATAGGTATATGTAACAAATTAGAAATGACATTGAGTAGAGTCTGGAAATTCTTTTTCAGTCCTCTATTATTGGCTCAGTGAGACTAGCAAAGTGTCTCTGATCAGGTATATCACAGATTAATTTTCTTCATCTGTCGTCAATTTGGCACACACACCCTCTTCTTTACACCCCCAGCTCTTCTATACTGGGATAATTACGTCTTTGTACCAAATTCCATATTACTAATAGTAGAAAAATCTTAGTTTATATCTACAGTTGCTTTTCAGATTTTAATACAGAGTCCTTCATTAACTGTATATAGTTAAATAGGAAGGCTGTTTCGCTCCTTGCTGTCGGCTAAATGGCTAGGCTCATATTTATTACACAGGGACTGGCTTCTGTCTCTATTCGAGCAGCCCGGCAACTTTCTGTCTTCTCTGAGTTCTCTTTGTCTGCTGTTTCTGTGTTCTGCCAGAGCCATAGCAGTTGCAAGGAGGGGGTGTATATTCAACTGACTTTTGGCTGGGAAAATAAATTCCAGCTTAGGTCCAAGTTGAAAATGTATCCCCCAGTAGGCAAAAACATGGACTCTAGGATACTTCCTGTGCTCCCCATTAAAAACACCTTTGGCCTCAGCAGCCTGGAGTTTTTATAGTGAAACCATTTCATGCTTAATAATATGTTCTACACTAGGCACCACGGGAAATACAA
>RJWJ010012050.1:19540-43004 GCA_004363605.1 Indri indri
CTAAAGCTCTCTAAAAGCTTCAAAGAAATATTTCATATTAAAGAGTCATCGAGTAAGCAATTCTATCAGTTTTCTAACAAAACCCATAAGGGTGCCGTTCTCTTGGTTTATTAACTGATCTGTTTGTTAGAAGCCTTTATTATAAATCCAGTCATTCTGCAAATATTTCTCTAATGCTTTTAAAATAAATAAAACCCAAACCTTGCCTTTAAGCAGCAATAAAATCAGGAATGCATCAAAGCAAGAAATTCAAAGTACAGCTCAATGTGGCCGTGAGAGAGCTCCACTGTTCAAAGGATTGGAAACTGCTCCTGGAAAGGTGCACTATTTATACATCAAGTCTATCTTACCACAGCTTTAGATCACACTCGGAAAAAAAAATTTCCAGCCAGTGGCCATTGATTTTTTGGAATGTGGTCGTTGACTTTATTTGTTCTTTAGATTTATTTCTAAATATTTTCTGCATCCTACTAGTTCACTTTTTAAAGTGAGACTATCTAGAGAGTTTGTTTTATAGTAATACAAATAAAACAAACACAATGTCTACAATTTACTTAAATAGAAGTATTCTACTTGTAAAGTCTAAAAGAAGTACTTTGTACTTCATGATTTTGACACAACAGCTTGATCTTACTTGGCCAGATGCCTTTCACAAAACAGCCTCATGAGAGGGGTTAAGGGTGAGAACTTGCTACTCACTGATTCTAGAAATGACACATTATTCATCATGCTGAAGGAAATATCACACGAGCCTGTAATATAAACTTATTTTACCCATTTAGCCCTGATTTCTGCGTCAGCTCGTTCTTCCTTTCTCACGGATACAAAACTGTCAATGAGTCATGGTAGGATGCTTCCTATGAGAATTATTTTTCTCAGTAAAAATGAAGGCCAACTACAGCCTTATGCTTTCATTCTAAGGATCACAAGTTTTCAACTAAGATACTCTTACTGAATGAGCTACTTTTCATTGACTCTAATTTAAAACATTTGTTTTTTTAAAAAACATATTTTCCAGAAAACATCTGGTAGTGTATTGCTGCCTGCATCTAATAACAGAATATAAAGTTAAAAACAAGGTTAAGCAAAATTAATCATCTTTTCTTTCTCTTCCTTCCACAGTTACACCTTTTACGTATAAAGAGAATTTCTAATAATCTCATCTTCCATAAAGTTATGTGCTTATGTATAAAGAGAATTTCTACTAATCTCATCTACCTAAGTAGAGATTATTTTTAGAAAACAAATACTGGCTGTGGGCATTGATGAATATTCAAACACCAAAAAACTTTTCTATGTTTTGTCATTACAATTCATCGCAATCTGTGATATCCTGAAATGAATGGAGCAAAACAACTGTTCTAAAACTTGAATTCAAAATGTTGAACTTATCAGAATTGGCAAGTATAGTTAGTTGCCTAATAGATGTGGATAGCTTCAAAAATACCAAAAAATATACCAGTCACAGTTTTTCCCCAAAAATATGTTAATTGATAGACCCATTTTTTAAAAACAAATTTTTTTGAAGATGAGTACCTGTATGTGCTTTACAATCTGTGCATACCAGTTACCTGATTTATACCAAGTACTCTAAAGATACTACCTAATGATAGAGTTGATAGCAAATAGCAGTGTTTGTGTCATAATTACCAAGTGAAACACAATTATCAATGTTATGATAATGGTTGAATATTGGCTGCTGAACCATATAGGTATAAATTATAAGATTGAGTATAACAAGACAGTTTCATAAACAGTCTCATTCATGTGCTCACCAACGTGAGCATTTGTTTCTACCTTTCTGGATTCTAAGTAAGCCCACCTATTCATGGCTTGGCTTTCCTTCATTTAGGAAAGCTCAAGAAGGTCATTTTCTTGTGTTAATATTTCTAGATATATATGTACTCAATATTCTTTCCTTACAAAAAATGCTTATTCAGTTGTTGAAATTGAGACTCCCAGTCTTTTCATAACTTCTATAAGGCATTAGCAGAAAACTTCACTTGAAACAGTAACATCTTTTCACTCATTTATACCCTTCATTTCTAGGAGACTTTTCAATTTCAAAAGAGCCAGCTTCAAATGACCTTATGTAAGATTGCTAAGACCTTATCTTTGTGTGTTAATGAACTGCTAGAGTGACATACAATAAATATTGTTAAAGGATCAATATTTTAAAAAAGAAAATCAGGCCAGGCGCGGTGACTCACACCTGTAATCCTAGCACTCTGGGAGGCCGAGGCGGGCAGATTGTTTGAGCTCAGGAGTTCGAAACCAGCCTGAGCAAGAGCGAGACCCCGTCTCTACTAAAAATAGAAAGAAATTAATCAGACAACTAAAAATATATAGAAAAAATTAGCTGGGCATGATGGCGCATGCCTGTAGTCCCAGCTACTCGGGAGGCTGAGGCAGAAGGATTGCTTGAGCCCAGGAGTTTGAGGTTGCTGTGAGCTAGGCTAACGCCACGGCACTCACTCTAGCCAGGGCAACAGAGTGAGACTCTGTCTCAAAAAAAATAATAATAATAAAAAAATAAAAAAGAAAAAGAAAATCATAACTCATACTGATATAAAATGTGTCCATTTTATTTCATTCGTCATTTAGTGAGGGAACCAGTAAGATATTACAATTAATTCCAAGGAGGATTGAAAGAAACATACAGGTAATAGAGAATGCTGAAATGAGTTTGCAAATAAATGCAAAAGCAGTCTATCCACAGGGAAACAAACGATTGCATTCTACCAGACACATTTCACTTGCATTTCTGTGGATAAGATTCACCTGCAGTGTTATCAATTTTCCAGAACTTAGAGTTGTAAAATAGCTCAAAACTAATAAAAGGTGGTGAAAACCAGGAAAGGTATGCTAAATAGGACACTCAGTGTGGCGGGCAGAATTCTAAAATGGTCCTTATGATTTCATCCCCCATTGTTATTCCCATGATTATGTTATGTTACATCACCACAGGGATTTTGTAGGTGTAATTAAGGTTACTAATTAGTTGACCTTAAGCTAGGATGATTATCCACACGAACCTAACCTAATCACATGAGCCTTTTAAGAGCAGAGGTTTTCCTCCATCTGGTAGTAAAAGGAGAAGTCAGAGATTTGAAGTATAAGAAGAATTTGACATGTTGTTCCTGGCTTGAAAATAGGGCCATGGGGAAAGGATCTGAGCAGGTCTTTTAGTTGCTGAAAGTGATTTCCAGCCAGTAGCCAAAAAGAAAACCAGGACCTCAATCATGCAACTGCAAGGAACTAGATTCTACCAACAACCCAAAAAACCCTGGAGAGAATCTTAGAGTTTTTAAATGAATACTCAGGCCATAAGACAACTGTTTTTGGCCTTTTTGGTACCCTGAACAGAGAATCCAGTGACACTGTGCTGGACTTCAGACCTATAGAACTACAAGCTAATATAAGAATGTTATTTTAAAGTGTTAAGTCTGTGGTAATTTGTCGTGAAGCAATAGAAAATTAACACACACCTTATTTTTCTTTTCCCATTTCACAATACTCATTCCAATATTAATAAGTATTAGTTAAGTATATAAAAAAAATAATCACTCATACCTTAGAGATTTTTCCATTGAAGTTGGCATTTAATTTTTATAGCAGAAAGTTTAAAGACTTACACAGAAGGTCATATTCGAGAGAGAAGCTGAAAGTGGAAAAAACTCCAGTTATATTTACTGTATATGAATCCACAAAGGGACCGATAGCCAGTATCCACATTCTTCTTTACTCTCTGACCATGGTTTAAAACTTAATAAGTACTGATTTTAAGACTAGCTATCAGTTTTTCCAAACAGTGCCCTGCATTAATAAATACTTTTCTTTATAAAAGAAAAGCACTTGTGAACATATTGACTGCAGTCCTCTCCTAGAGAGAAGGCAGCTTACTTTCTATCACCTGCAGAGGCATTGGAATAAAAGCATAATCATTTGTATTGAGATTCCAAATCAGATGTGCCAGGTTTGAGGCACATTTTCACCCTGGAATGGTTGGCCTTTGGGAGTAGGAAAACAAAAAGAGGAAATGTCCATATTTGAGCCACGTAATTCTTATCCAGCACTGTAAGAGAAACTGCATTTGTATAGGCAATAGGTTTCTTAGGCCAAACTAAAATCACTGCCGCAGTGTTTTTTCCAGCCCACCCCCTACTCCGTTAGCTGGCTTTCCCGGGAGGCATGAGTCAGCATACTCATGTAACCAAGGTGTTGCCACTATTGTTCAGAGCCATATATAAGCGCTCGCCATGTTCTCGGCCATGCTTTTCGCTGCTGCTGTATTCCGCACACCCCTCACCCTCCACCTGGACAATAAAGAGCATGTCTCACCTGCCTACTGCCACTCACCTTTTCTTCCAGTTCTCGAAGCCTGCGCCAGAGCACTAGCTAGCCACAGAACGTCCTCCTCACAAGCAGTGACAAGTCCCTGCCTTTGGAAACCGGCAGCCATTGTGCAGTTTGTCTGTGGGTATGATCACAGGCCAAGGAAGCAGGCCTTATGCATAGGGAATATTGAAAAGCTAGAGAAAAGATTCAATTTTCCAAATGCACATATACCTATTCTTAAAAACGAATGTGTCTCCCCGGAAGCTATGATGTAATACAGGTTTTTTTTTTCTTTTTAAGAATAATCAAGTGGATGTTTTGATTTCACCTTTAAATTTTTATTATATTGCCATATATTGGGGCATCATACAGCATTTTTAAAAGATCACCTGTTTATTTTTTCTTTTAGATAAACAGAATTAAATGGAAGGTAAAACATATTTTATTAACTGACTAAAGCTTCTCCCCCTCCTTCACAGAGGAATTGAGGCCTGGACCAAGTCTTGAAAGACGGCAGAAGTTGCCCAGGCTAAGAAAGGAGTGTTCTTTCCAGATGAAGTGGGCTGCACAATGTCAGAAAGGGTTAAGCCGACATAGTGTGTTCTGAGAACTCCATGAAATTTGGAATAAAAGGAGTAAATAATGGCAAGATGTGATTGGGTTGGTGAGGAGTGGCAAGGATGAGGCTGAGGTTGAGAGTTTGGGTCTTATCCCCAAATCAGCGGAGAATATTTAAAGTCAATTAGGTAACCAACATGACTGGATTACTTCCCCCAGCTGTACAGCAACTGAATTGTAAGGGGGTCAGGAATGGGGCTTCTTCTAGGTTAAGAGACATAATTGCAATAGTTTTGGCAAAACATGAGCACCTGAGTCAATGCCCCTCCGGTGAGAATGCAGAGGAGATGATGGAGGTTAAGCGGAAAGGTGAGAGAGAGGATGAGGGAGCAGGTGGAGTCACTGATGTCTCCCGGGTTTCAGACTGGAGGGTGATGCCAAATCGGGTCGGAAAGAGCAGAAGGAGATCGGAGGTGTGGGTGAGTGGGTGAGCAGTATAGTTCGGATATATTGAGCTTGAAGCACTGCTGGAAAATAATAACAAATAATATTATTAACTACCAGCCTTGTGCCAGCCACTCTTCTCCATGTTTTAGATGTAATTGTGAACTTCAAATGAGGTAGTGTATGTATATAAACACTTCTGGGGAAAGCATAATATGCAACATTGTATGAATTAGTATTTATGTGCTTCTTTCTATATTTATCATATTTAAGAGAGTAAGGCATCAGGTTTTTTCTTTCTTTTTTCTGAACCAAGAAAATCTCATTACAAAAAACTTAAAAAGACAGTAAATCAACAAACTCACATGTAACTTTTTTTTTAATGACTTAATGGGACTATATTTTAAAATGCTTCTAAAGTAATACGTTTCTATACAGCTAGTCCCATGAATTGCAAACATGTTGTGTTATTTTAAAATGTTTCATTGGTTCAATACACAAAATATTTCAATAAGAGTTTTAAATAATTACTTCTTACCTTTGCTCAGTCCTCCTAAGCATCAATCTCTTTTCACTGATACACAGCTGACTCTTAAGAGCTGCCTGATCACCATTAGCTACTTCAGATGTTGGCTCACTATAAAAATCAGTGTCTTCATGTAGCATCGGTATTCATTTCACCTGTTTATATTTACAGGTCTTTATATTTTGCAATCTGTACCCTAAGACGAGTAGTTTTCAGTGGTTCAATGGAACACATTATTCTAGCATTACTTACTGTGTTTCATGTTAAACTGATCAACTCACTAAAGTTTAAAATATTTTCTCTTCCTTTGAGTTAAACTGGTATATTGAGTGAACTGTTGACCATGGAATGAGAAACTTTATAATATAAAAAACTGTTGCATTACAAGTGAGATACTGATATGAAAATAATGAATTCTGTATTTTTCTCATCTGAAGGCAAAGGTCATGAAAGTCCACTAATGTGGCAAACAAAATTATCTTGTGCAATCTTGTCCTCAGGAACGCAAATAAGTGAGTGAAAAGGCTAGTAATATGTATTTAAGAATTAAAAACTGCAGAGTCTAGCCCATTAAATACATTATAATTTGGGGTGTTTAGAGGAGTGAAAAGAATCCTGAATTTAGAATCAAGAACCTACGTTTGAGTGCTGGTATAATTTGGGACATTTCTGAAATCCTCAATTTCCTAATCAATGGTATCTATGTATTTGTGTACATTAAATAGATAATATGCATTTTAAAATTATTATGAACACTGAAGTTTCACATGTCATGTTAAAAATACTCTTCATAGGATAAACTCTCTATTAATTTTTTAATGAAAACGACTGAAATGATCGCACGTTTCCTAAATGCATCAGTGCACTATCAAAAGGAGATACTTATCATTACTCTAATTTTTATCAGAATAATAATAACGATATACCAAGTGAAAATCTTACTTCAAAACATAGTACGTTTTAATTAAGTATGATGATACTGGCAGTGACACCGTACATTTATACAATTTCGTTTCCTTTCTCATATAACTTGGGAAAAATGAACCTTGTCAGACAAGACTTCCTTGACTATCTTAAATAAAATAGGACATCTGACATCCTCTCTTGCAAAATTGTTATTTTCATTCCTGATTTTCACTACCTGAAATAAACCTGTTTATTTGTACATTTTCTGTCTCTCTTTAACCGAGTGCAAGCCCCAGGGGAGCAGGGACTTTGTTCAATT
This sequence comes from Indri indri, assembly GCA_004363605.1. Taxonomy (NCBI): domain Eukaryota; kingdom Metazoa; phylum Chordata; class Mammalia; order Primates; family Indriidae; genus Indri; species Indri indri. The sequence goes on from RJWJ010012050.1 coordinate 26,632, forward strand.
CATTATTGCATCCCTAATACCTAGCCCAGTGTCTGGCACAGAAGAAGCCCTCAATAAATATTGTTGGATTGATGAATTTCTTTCTGCTAGATATTATTTCATATGTGCTTTCTCACTTAATTTTTATATTAACCCTTTGAATTAGACACTAATAATAGAAAAATACTTAAATAGTGCTTTTTGGATGCCCGGAAATGTTCTTGGGGCTTCACTCAAACAATTTAATGCTCATTTATCACATGAAGTATTCTCATTTTGCAGATAAGAAAATGGAGGTACAGAGAAGTTAAATGACTTGCCTAAAGTTATTTGTCTAGAGAGTGGTTGAACCCAGTTTTAACCTAGCCAGTATGGCTGTAGTTTCCATGACGTTAACTGTTATGTCACAGGTCTTTCTACCTGTTTATCTTCCATGTTAGACAGCTAAGGCTGAGAACCTTGCATAGAAAGTGTAATGTTTCCTTATGTTTGTTTTATATTTATGCTGTATTTATGTTTATCGTTGATCTTAAAATGTCTTTTTGAATTAATTGCTATGATATAATAGAAAACGAATATAAAAAATTGCAGAAATACGTTTAAAACTAATCATTTTTAGAATTATTGAATCGTTGATGGTTAGAGCTAAAAGAGACCTTAAATGTCACCCATATTCAAACTTGTCATGTTACAAATGAGAAACTGAGGCCCGGACAGGTACAGTGGTCTATGGTCTCGGTCTGTGGTCACTGAAAATATTAGTTATCATTCTGGACTGACGTTCTTCCCCGAGGGTAGAATGCTTTCAAACGAGCAGTTCAGAGGGCTTAATTTTTCAACTCCTGCCTTTCCTGCTTGCCTTTTGCTAATGAAGCATAGATGCTATGGTGATAAGCACTCTACAAATAATAAATGGAACAGAAAATAAACTACACAAAGGGAAGAGGGTAATGGTTTCTTCACCTCCTTGTGTTTAATGATTAAGCTGTACATCCTCAGAGAGGCTTTTCAGAAATGTCGACCAAATCTATTTCACCATCATTTAGCATATATTTTCAGGTTCTAAGGTTACTGAATTTATTGCATTAGATACTGCTGTACTATTTATTTGAAAAAAAGGAATGAACTATACCTGCACTAATAATTTTATTTTTTACTGTTTCTGTCATTTAGTCTGAAATAAATGACAAAATTAGACTTAATATAAACATTTAATATCCACAAGTCAGATGTTATCATGGACATTATTGTTTCATTTGTTCATAGGTGCCACATACTGTTCCATGTGTTTTATATAAAGTGGTGAACATGTTAGACAAATATAGAGCATACTATCAGGAAGGAAGAGCTGTCAGGAAAGAGAAACCACTTCTGATAAGGTGGTCCCAACAGGCCCCTTTGAGGTGAAATGCAACAGAGACGTGGATGCACTGAGGGACTGATCTGTAAGAACGTATGGGGAAAGTGTATTCCCGAGAGAGGGAAGGGTAACTGCCAGGGCCTAGGAGATGGGAATACACAGTTTGAGAAGCAGCAAGAGGTCCAATGTGACAGAAGGGAGTATGGTAGCAGGAGAGTGAAAGGAGACAGTCATGGAGGTGAGTGGGAGTCAGACTGGAGAGGAACTTGAAGGCCATTGTAAGAACTGTAGGGTTTGTTATAAAATGGGAATCCATCTTGAATAAGGACACGTCATGAAACTAAGTTGTACATTTTGTTCCAACAACAGACAGCATTGGATTAACTTTGTGATGGATGATTTCACGTGTCAGTTTGACTGGGCTAAAGGATGCCCCTCCGTGGTAAAACAAATTTCTGGGTGTGTCTGTGAGGGTGTTTCCAGAAGAAATTAGCATTTGAATAGGTAGACCAAGTAAAGAAGATTGCCCTTATCATCAACGTGGGTGGACATTATCTAATTCATTGAGGGCCCAAATAGAACAAAAAGGCAGGGAAAGGTGAATTTGCTTTCTGCTTAAGCTGCCCCCTGGTTCTAGGGGCTTTAGACTCAAACTGGGACTTACACCCTTGGCTTCGCTGGTTCTGAGCCCTTTGGGTCTGGGCTGGAACTACATCAACATCAAATTCCCTGGATTCCAGCTTGCAGATTATAGGACTTCTCAGCCTCCATAATCACGTGAGCCAACCCCTCATAGTAAATCACTTTCTGTATACCTATGTACATCCTACTCGTATTTCTCTGAAGAACCCTGACTAATATACCTGGCCCCAGATTTTGCAAGTTAGTATAATCTACAAGAAAGGATCCCATCAGCAAACCAGAAATGACAAGGAATTCCTGAAGGCAGACAACAAATAGCTGTGGATTGATTTAAAAAAAAAAAAAAAAAAAAAAAAAAAAAAAAAAAAAAAAAAAAAAAAAACAACTGAAGAGATAAAGCAGACGAGATCTCCTGGACAAAGAAATCAGAAAAGAAAAAGAAACCAAAAAACAATTCAAACATTTGGAGCAAGAGCAAATGGTCACATGGGAGCCCTGAAGGAACTCCCATCTCAGAATCAACAACTGCAAAGAGAATTAGACCATGAAAATTAATTTAACTGCTTGCAGATCACTTGAGGGAATTGCATCCTTACCCTCCTTGACTGCCTGTGTATTCAGCATAGCTGCCACTGATTGCTTTTGGCTTAGGGTAAACTTCAAGAACTTCTCTCTAAATAGAGTGATATTGCAGTCCTTGAGTTGGGGTCTGAGAGATGCAAAGGAGAACTTAAGGCACCTCAAGACACACAAGGAAGGGGGGCGGGAAAGTACATCAAAGAATCTAGTTATAAAATACTTTAAACCTTCCACTCCCAACATGAAGCCCTCTTTATATAGACCATTGAAAGGGTCATAGGCCAGCCTTCCTGCATATTCTTATGGGTATCTTGATTTTTGATAGACACCATCCCTGTACATGAAGTTTTCAGTCCGTGTTCTGTCCACAACTCTGTGGGGATGGACAGAACATGGGGGATGGAGAAAATCCCAAAATATTTCAGAGAAAAAGACAAAGGGTAGCAATAAGGAGTGAGAAATTAGCATCAAACTTCACATCAACAACCCTTTCTGCTAGAAGACAATGAAATGGCATTTTCAAAATTTACATAAAATACCGTATTTCTGACACATCTTGAAAATTCAGAAAATTCAGAAAGCTTTACAGAGTGTTTTGCAGGCTCCTCCTGGCAGTAAGTGACTGGAACTCACAGAGCCAAACCCATAGGTTTGGGACCAACACCTGGAGGGCCAGTTAAGGGTGGGTTGCTTGGTACCAGTTCTCAGAAGGTCTGGGTGGAATTTCTAAGAAGTTCCCAAGTAAAGCTGATGTGGCAGGGACCACACTTTGAGAACCACTGGATTAGTTCATGTTCTCCAGTCACCACTATCCTTAGCCTTTCTGAATCACTCACTTAGGTTATTTAGCTGGCCACTGTTTAGTTGTGATTCCAGCTTTAAATCGTAACCTGCAATCATTTTTCCAGTTAACGGGTAGTATTTTTCATTTTAAAAAAGCCCATCTTTCACAACTAAGGGGAACTACCGAATATTTGGTCATATTTGAGCATATAGTATAAAAGTAGCCTTTGGAATAATTTTATTAACAAATAAAAGAAAGTCACTAAAAAGACTAAAAATGCTTTACTAAATTTCTTTTATATATCCTGTGCTACGGAATGTTTGTGTCCCTCCAAAATTTACATGTTGAAATACTAACTCCCAAGACAATGATATTAAGAGGTGGGGCCTTTGTCAGGTGATTAGATAGTAAGGGCAAAGCCCTCAGGAATGGGATTAGTGCTCTTAAAAAAGAGGCCCAAGGGAACCTGTTTTCCCCTTCCACCACATGAGGACATAGCTAGAAGGCACCATCTAGGAGGAACAAGCCCTCATTAAACACCGAATCTGCTGGCACCTTGATCTTGGACTTTCTAGGGTCCAGAACTGTAAATAGCAAATGTTTGTAAGTGACCCAGCTCATGGTATTTTTTTTATAGCAGCTTGAGTGGACTAAGGCATTCTGGCTAATTTTCATTTATGTAAAGACATACATGTCATTCTCTAGTTACAGATACACCTGGATTCATAGCCTTGTTTATCCTTTTACTAGCAACCATACTTTGGGTGTCAAACTACATTTATCTATGCCTCAGCTTCCTTATCCACAAAAATGAGGATGGAATACTAATGGCATCTCTCTCACAAGATGATGTTGGTAAGAATTAATTGAGCTGATGCCCTCAAAGCTCCTAGCTGAATGCTTGGCACCTGTCTTAGTAACTATGAAATTGATGATTCTGATAAAAGCCATGTTGTCCACTCTCGTTTCTTTTTGTCTTTGGACATGTTAGCAATAGTGCATTGTTTATGACTATAATAGCAATAACCAAGTGTTACTGAATTTTGTTTTTGTATAAAAGAATGTCTGGATTTCTTGGTTTGTCAGATGCAAATTTAATGCTTATGTGAATAATTCCAATAATGGTGGGAAACTCTAGAATTCCATAAGAGAGAACAAATTCGTAAAGAATCAGAAAAAATTAGGTAATAGCAGAAATAGCAAACAGGTTGGCATAAAACAATAAAGTTGATGACCGACATTTTGCAGCTCAGAAACCAAATTTATGGAAAGGCAAATTTCTGTCCATTTTACTATTGGTGGCAGAAAGGTGCTTGAGAAAGCAAGCCTGCCCGTAAACCTCATAGACAATAAAGAGCACTGCTCAGTAAGACGGAAGAAGGATCTGAAGTATCTGAGTCCACAGTGCATAAATATGAGTTCCACTCTGAAATTGGGGGCATGATTTTGAGTTTTACTTTGTTATTACTTCTATTGAGACTAGCAATTTATAAGACTTATGGCATATGTTAAATAGTGGTATTATTAGAGCACCTTTTAAAATATTTTAAATCTCATTATGCATATAAGTCTTTGGGTAGAAATGTTACATTTGGCTTTCAAAGGACATTTTGCAAAACAGAAGTAATAGTAATAAAAGTCAACTTAATATTTTATTTATTTTTCTACATTGCTGTGCTTAGAAAAGATATATTCCAAGTTTTTTCAGCAAAATACTTGTGTTTAGTATTTTAACCATTAAGTGATCTGGGTTGTATAAAAGGGTATCCCTATACGGGGATATTTTCTTCTTTCTGGACCTGAGTAGTACTTGAATAGAGCATAAAGCTAATTAGAATCAGCTTGTGACTAATTTACTTACAGCTTAGAGAAATATCAATGAAGTGAAGTGCTTATTTTTGCCCTTTGCTAAACATGAATTGCAAATAAGAAGCTGTCTTACCAGAAATATTAAAAGAAATAGCACATAAGAATACTAGTTAAGATATCAGAAGACCTGAATTGTAAACTTGGTTCTATTTCCCAGTACTGTGTGACCTTAGTAAGTCACTTTTTCTCTACCAACCTTAACTTTTTCATCAATGAAATAAGAACTTTAAGAAAGTGATTTCTAATGACCCCTCCAGTGATAAAAATTTTCGATACTAAGAGGATTGCAAATATGCAATGCTAATTGTAAAAGAACACAAGCTGACATCCTTAAAACTAGATAATTACCTTGAAAAAAAAGTTAATATTCCTGCTTGTAGATCTTACAAAGCAGTTACCTTAAGATGACAGCACATGATGATAGTATTCATCAAGGTATAGATCTCTCACCATTTAAAATAGTGAATGGGGCTGAGATGATGGTAAAAAGAACTATAAAATTCTTACCCATTTTACAAATTCATTAACATGCTTGCTTACTGACATAGCATACAGAATTACTGCTCCCAGCTCATTTTTTTTCTTCAGTCGGTCCTAGGGAAACTGCCTGGGAGCCACCGGTACAGACAGAATGAGACCCTGGCAGAGAGGTACAAGTGGGCCCACTGAGATTCCTACAACCTGCTTTGTAGCTTCAAGACCAGACTTTTGAGATGCCATTTCAAACTGCCTGTCATCCCCATTTAGTGGGTTTTGAAATAAATTTATTGGTTTACAACCAGAATTTGAAAATTGAATAGAATAAAATAGAATAAAAAATTTTACAGTGCACTGCACGCACACAGTAAAGGTATGTTTAGTTTTTCAAAACTTTTTTTTTTTCCAAATGTGTTTGAGTGTTCATGTTGGGGGAGGGTACAGAGGGATGATAATATGAGCCAAACTGTTTGAAAAACACTGTTCTTCATAGTGAAATGATGTTGAGTATGTCTGAATTAGTGATAAATAAACACAAGATCTGGTGGTACCTAATCCATGGTGGTAAGTTTAAATCCCCTGATATACCATGTAAAGCATTCCATTAACACCTGAGCCCAGTAGCAAGCCAGAAACTGTTTCTCAAAAGAAGTACAGTTACTTGCCACAAAGATGTTGGCTTCACTGAACAACTCCAAGGGATACTGATTCTCCTTTAGGGCTTGCTGTAGTCTGTACAGCAGCATTCTGAGATTTCTAACATCATTGTACCTGCTGGGTCATATGAACCTAGTTGTGGAGCCTGTTTGTGTGGCAGGCTGGCTAATGAAGAGTCTTCTCTTGCTCTGAGCACCACTGACGGCTGGCAGCTTTTCAGGCCACCTGGTAAAAGGGTCAAAGCAGGACACCAAATGTGGCAGAAATTGCCTCCAAACTCTAAAGGGCCTCACCGATAGAGTGTTCCTTTTCCAACTTTTCTGTGTCCTTGTGTTTTAGCTGTCTCCTATAAATAGCATGTAAGTGGAACATTCTAATAATTGCTGTCTCTTAAAAGACAAATGTATATACGGATATACATTTGCATATTTCAGTTATTCTTACTATGGTACTTTGTATTTTCTATTCATTTCTTGACTCTCATTTTTATTTGTGGGCCAATAGTGAATGAAATGTATGTTAGTCGGCCCAGTGTACTATTGGAATCTTGGTTTTTCGAGTAGTTGTATCATGATTGGTGAATTGAAATAGATCTAAAGTTGTGTTCTTCCCTGCTTAGTTGATTACCCTAAAATTTCATTTCCATACATATTCCTGAGATAGGATCTGATGTATATTGAAAGAGTTCTGAAATTTTTGTGCGAGTATTCTCCTCCAGGGTGTAAATTTGGATTTGACTCCCAAGGGCATGTTGGGATATAACTTTATTAAATTCTGAAAAAAAATGAGAACCAGCTTCCTTTTGGAAGATAGTTATCTCAGGTAAGGGAATGATGGTGTCCTGACTCTGGAGGAGGAATTAGCTAGTCAAGCAAACAAAAGACAATAGCAGAAGAGGTAGAGGAATAGCTGCTTTGTTAGGTACAGAAAACTCAGACGATAGTAAATTTCATAGTTCTCTAGTTACTCTTCTGATTTTCTTACACAACCCATTTCAATTCTCAGGGGGCCCAGTTTGTTCCAGATCAATCCCCTATTATATAAGAAATCTCTCAAACTCTGCGACTGATTTTGACCTTTTTTTTTTTTTTTTAGCCCTTTTGTGATAAGCGTTAGGAAATTCTTTAACCATGATCATAGCAATTCTCCTAGACGTCTATCTTCTATTTCTGACACTACAGTGGGTTTGGCTACCTGGAGTAACACAGTACAGAACAGCGGAAGAGTTTTGAACATATATTAGAAATTTGTTAAGAATTCAATAAATGCGTTACATAACAGATTAGATACAAGTTAAAATGGAATTCATAAACAGGAAGGTAAAACTGAAGTTTCCACAGAATGTACTAGAAACAACCAAAGAGATGGAAAATATGAAAGAGAAGTTAACTTTTTGTGGGGCTATAGTAAATTGTTTGGTATATATCTTGTTGAAATTTTAGAATAAGAGGTTGGAGAGAATGGTAAGGAGGCAATATTCAAATACACTATGGCTGAGAATTTTCAATATTGAAAGATAGCAGACCAGTCTTAAGAATCCCAAGGAGAAATAGACAAATTTTGTTTTTGTAATGTAAGATTGCAGAATATAATTTACAAAGACAAAAATACCAAAAAACAAGATCTTAAAAACATCCAGAAAGAAATTAGATTACCTATAAAACAGTAAGAATTATAACTAATTACTAATACTACACAGCAACAAATAAGCAAAAAGACAAAGGAATAATGTCTTGAAATACAAAGAGAAAGTAACTATCATTCTAGAATTGTATTCCCATTGAAACATGTTTCCAAGTTTGAGAGTGATATAAAGACAATTTTATGCAAACAAAAACTGTGGATTTTAATGCTAATATATGTTGCTAAGGGAACTTCTAAAGGATGTACATTAGAATGATGAAAAATGATTCACAAAGGAAGGTACAAGATATAAGGACTGGTGAACAAAGAAAATGGAAACTTTTGAGTAAACCTGACCAAATACCTAATACCTAGTAATACCTAATTTGTGAGTTAAACAAATAGAATAGAAATAAAATCCTGGAAAGGTGAAAATATGGATCTTTAGGCCAAGTAGGAACTATAAATATACTTGTTTTGAACAAAAGGAAATAGACTACAATTTCTAGGAAAAAAGGCAAAGATGGACAGACTGGACTAAAATGCCCGGCTTTTTTATGTCACTTAATCTAATACACCACTGAATGAAAGAGGCACTATTATTTCACAGCCTATTAAAAAAATAAAAAGAAAACACTGCCTATTAAATTATGAAACTATGCTTTAATGTTAATCCTGTGTGATGAAAGTTCTCTGTTACCCATTAATTAACCACACCAGCCTCTTTACTTGGAAACTTTTTTCATTTATTCAGAAGGATTTGAGATTGTTTCCACCTTTGGTCTCATTTATTGCTGTGTGATATATAATCTCTCTGCATGTATCTGAGAAACAACGCATAACAGCTTTCTTATAAATATCTTTCTTAAGTCACTTCCTACGATAAAAGAGTCAATGTCTTAATAGGATATAATTTTAAATCCGTAAGTACTCAATAACATACTTTTAAAATACATAAAAAGAAAAATTGCCATCATATTAGAAAATTAATAAACCTTCAATAAATGATAGATAAATCAGAAAAGAAATAAAGATTGACATAATATAAAAAATACAATGATAAAGTTTTGCTCAAGCAAATATACGTAGTTAATTAAACCCTAAAACTGCAAAATATGTGTTTTTCATGGATACATGGAACATTTGCAAAAATTGCCTAGTGCTATATAATAAAGCAAGCAAAACAAATTTCAAAGAATCAATATTTTAGGAGCATATTCTGTTTTAAAAAATGCACTTAATTCAATAACAAAAAAGATAGCTTTAAAAAGTCAATCAGATGAAAAATTTAAAATACACACTCTCATACCTTCTAGGTCAAAAAAATTAAAAGGAAAACTAGAAAATAGTGAGTAGCAAAGAATAACAAAAACCCTTCCTATCAAAGCTTGAGGATTAAAGTAGTATTATAGGGAAATGTATATCCTTAAATATTTACATTAGAAGAGAAGAAACCTAATAATTCATTAATTATCTAATTAAAGAGGTTTAAAAAATGAACCATACTTCCATAAAAATCAGAAATGTAGGATTAAAGATAAGAGCAGAAGTTAAGGAGACAAAAAAATACATAAAGACAGGATCAAAAGCCAAAAAAATAGTTATTTGAAGAGATTATTGCATTGACAAAGTTTAGAAAGATCGATCAATTAAAAACAAAGTATAACAATATTAGTAAGGAAAAGAAGATGTAACTACAAATGAATCAGATATTAAAAAGATTAGAAAAAATATAAACACGTTCATGCCAATAAATATGAAATTTGATTAAGATAAAATAATCACAGGAAAACATGACCTACCATAACTGACTGAAAAAGAAAACATTAATATTCCAATAATAAGTGTATCCCATGAATAAAATATCAGGCTCAGATGATTTTACAGGTGAATTGTATCAATAGTCAAAAATAATATATTTTAAAATAGTCTTCTAGAGAAGAGAAAAAAGAGATCATTTCCCAACTTAACTGATGAGGGTAGTATAATGTTGGCATGAAAATAAAATAAAGAATAATAGAATAGAGAATAATAAAGCATACCCTCACTCCTGAACATAGATGCAAAAATTCCAAATATATTAGCAAACCAACTCTAGCAATTGTTAAGCTTTCCATTTAAAATCAGGAACAAGTCATTGATGCACCTTATAACCATTTCTATTCTATTACACTTGAGATGTTACCTAATATAATAAAAAAAGAAAAAGAAAGTATAAAAATTGGGAAAGAAGAAAGACAGCTTTTATTATTTGCAGATTATATAATTACCTCTATAAACAACCTCAATTTTCTGCAGATTATTAGAATTAATAAGAGTATAATAAGATTGCCAGATATAAGAGTATGATGCTAAAGGCAATTAAATGTCTGTATACCTATAAATAATAAAAAAATTTAATTTAAACAAATATTGAATTTATAATAGAAACCAAAAAGTATATGGTAGTCGGGAATAAATAGAAAGTAAAAAACAGTAAGTTGAAAAAAATAAGACCTGCATAAATCAAAATATATACCATGTTTATGAATAGAAAGACTCAATAAATATGTCATTCTCTCTAAATGCATTAATAGATTCAAGAAATTTCAGTCAAACTTCCAAAAGCGTTTTTCTTTGGATTTGACAAGCTGTTTCTAAAACTTGTATACAAGAACAAAGGATCTAGAATAGCTAAAATATTCATGAAGAAGAAGAAGGAGGAGAAAGAAGAAAAGTGTCTTTCAAAAAATACAACACATTATGAAGAAAACTGAATTGAGAAAATGTAGTACTGGTATAGAAAAATAAGCCAGTGGAACCAAGTAAAGGGCAGGCCCAGAAATAGACCTATATGTCCCATGGCTATCTGATACAGAACAGAGATAGAATTCCTAGTCAGTTAGGCAAGAATGAACTATTCATAAATAGTGCTGGGACAGTTTTTTCCCCGTAAGAAATAAAATTTGAACTTTGCTTTTCACAAACACACACAAATCATTCCTACACAGATAAAACTTGTGAAAGACAGACTTAAAAAGTTTAATGAAAGCATAGGAAAACACATTAGAGCGGAAAGGATTTCTTAATTAAGACATATAAAGTACAAGCCATAAAGAAAAGGATTAATATATCCAAGTACATTAAAATGAAAAATTTCTAATGATTGAATGATACTATAAAAAGAATCAAAGGTAAACAATGAACTAGTTCAGGAAAAGATATTTTTAAATATTTTAAATGACTGAGAAAAACCTTATATCCAGAATATGCAAAGAATTCCCACAAAGCGCTATGTAAGAGCAAACAATGCATTATGAAAGTGGGAAAATATAAGAAGAGGCATTTCACAAAAGAAGAAATAGGAGTAACCAATATCCATATGATAAGATGCTTAACTTTTTTACTATTTAAGAATATACAAAATAAAAACAAAATAATCATTTTATATCCATGATATTGATAAAAACTTAAAAAAATTGATAATTCCCAATATTAGAAAACATGGTAGAACAGGAACATACAAAGTACTGGTGAGAATGTAAATTGTTACTACCTATCTGGAAAACAATTAAGCATTAATTAGTAAAGTTGAGGTTATGTCTATACTACAACCCAGCAATTCCTTTCCAAGGAACATACCATAGAGAACTATTTCTACATATGTATCTGGAGATACATACAAAAAGGTTAATAGAGGCATGGGTTGAAATAGATAAAAACTGTAAATAATCAATGTTTGGGAGACTAGATAAATAAATCACCTTAAATTCATATAGTTGTTTGTTATACAGTTTTGAAAATGATTGAACTGGGATATCAACATAGATGAAACTCAAAACACAATATTTGGGGGAAAACGTCCCTGAAGTACATATAAAAGTATGATTTATTATCAGCACATAAAAGTAAAAAGACAAAACTAAACAATATATTTTTAGGACATAAATTCATGGTAAAACCACAGAAAATACCAAGGGCATGATTAATGCAAGTTTTAGAATATTGACTCCTAAAAAGAGCGGACAGGAATGGAAGTGCACGTAAGTTGTGGCTTCTTTCCTAATTTGTAAGCCAGGTCCTGGTGCCTATTCATCTCATTGTTCCTTCTTAAATTGTGCACATATGTCATATACTCTCTTGTTTTTAAGTATATGTCATAATTTTTGTATCTTGAGTCCAGAATAAAGGAATTTGAACTTGATTTTATCTAGATGATGCTGTCAAAATCAGTCAGCCTCCTTGCTATCCTCATGTTGAGCACAGTTTAGGAGTGGGAGCCACTCTGTGTTTTCTTGTCTTCCACTGTTGGCACTTGATTTGAGGTAATCACTGGGAATAATTTACTCGTCTTTCACCACTCATGCCAAAGGCTGAAGTTCTAATATTTTGGGGATGGTCACTGCCTGTCATCCCATCTTAGTCTTGACCAATCCAAGTCCCTCGCATTTCCTGAAGCTTTGCTATTTGGAACCTACTCTTCAGTATCACCTTCGGCATCATTCAGGGTTCTAACTAACCTGACATAAATTTTTTTTTTACTTAAAATATGCTGATGCTTATTAACTGTAGCAAGATAACATACAAAAAATAACTACATATTTTGAAAAGATTCACAAACTGTACTCCAAAGACGCAGAAGAAATTGTAGAAATGAATGGTCTCAACTTCAAACAGGCCCTGGTATAAAAAGGAAAATTAGAAAATAATAAATAAATATAAATAAACAACTACCAAAGTGAAAGACTATCAAACGTGGTTGACAAATTTAATGGAGCTTGTAAGATTTCTACCCTAGTGGACTTTTTGTGACACCCTGAATAGATTGTGACTGAAGCCATCATAGCTCCTTGCAGTTATATTTTGAAAACAGGCAAATCCACTATGGCTGGAAATGAATTGTTATTTAAAAGAGTGAAAGGAAAGCCCAAGAGTAATTCTTTTAGGTTAGGCAAAGAATGGAGCATTTCAATGTTACTTGAAAGCAGTATCAGTTAGCAAGTGAAGGGAAATATTTTTTTTTTTTCCTCTTTCTTAGTATTGATCACAGGAAAACTGACATCATGAGGAGACCAGAGTCACTCTGGTAGCTACTGGACACTGCCTGTCTCAGACAATTTCTGATTACTGCCCTATGGCAGTGGTTCCAAAGGACTGTTCTTTCTCTTGGGGCAGGTGCTGATACAATTAGCTGGAGTCAATTCAAGATAAAAGGAACAGCTCTTTGAACTGGGTCAGAAGAAAGGAATAATCACTGCAAGTGAGTGAAGCCTAGTTGACAAGAATGGAAAAACAAACATCACATGTACTCAGCATTAAATTGGAACTAATCGATCAACACTTATGTGTACATATGGCAATAACATTCACAGGAAATCAAGCAATTTGGGGGAGAAGGGGATGGGTAAATTCACACCTAATGGGTACAATGCACACTATCTGGGGGATGGGCACACTTAAAACTTTGACTCAAATGGCACAAAAGCAATTTATGTAACCAAAATGTTTCTACTCTGATATTATTCTGAAAAAAGAAAAAATAGAAAAAGAACAGACTAAAATAAAAATATCCCTGGCCTGAACTGAACTACTCTTCATAATTTTAGGTTGAGTGTTACAGGGCCATAGTGAAATTTTAATTTTAATATTATATATAAACAACTCTAAAAATAAAGTGTTGCAAAAGTAGCTACAGTAATCATTTCCCATAATCTTCCATTAACAGCTGAAAATGCCTGATCAGTTTATCACTTCCTGGGGCTCTTTTCCTTTGAGGTGTTCTTAGTATGCAAATACACATATGTATCTGTGTTAGTGGGTAGTGTTTAGTTGTGCTTTGTGCTGGATCTGCTCTTCTCTTGTACTTTGCATTTAAAAAATTGAATAAATTTTATTTAGCCATTTAAACATTTAGCCATTATTTAGCCATTTAAACATTATATGATTAAGTCCATAGCCTAGTTTCTTTATTATTTCAGTGCAAAAGTAATTGACGTTTTAGCAATTGTTGAAATTTGCCATTTGATATTGGAATACATTCTTAAATAAATGTGGTTGTGTTATATGTTATGCACATTTCTTGGTTTATGTTTTTTTGCTGATGATTTATTACTTGCTCTTTATTTTATATTTATTTTAGACTACGGAAATGATGTTAGACAAAAAGCAAATTTGAGTGATTTTCTTATTCGAGTTCAAAATGGGTCGTAAAGCAGCGGAGACAACTCACGACATCAACAACACATTTGGCCCAGGAACTGCTAATGAACGTACAGTGCAGTGATTGTTCAAGAAGTTTTGCAAGTGAGATGAACACCCTGAAGATGAGGAGTGCGGTGGCTGGCCATTCGAAGTTGACAACAACATATTGGAGTAATCATCGAAGCTGATCCTCTTACAGCTACGTGAGAATTTGCCGAAGAACTCAAGGTCAACCATTCTACAGTCCTTGGGCATTTGAAGCAAATTGGAAAGGTGAAAAAGCTCAATAAGTGGGTGCCTCATGAGCTGACCAAAAATCAAAAAACTCATCGTTTTGAAGTGTCCTCTTCTCTTATTGTATGCAACAACAACGAACCATTTCTCAATCAGATTATGATGTGTGAGGAAAAGTCGATTTTATATGACAATCAGTGAAGACCAGCTCAGCGGTTGGACTGAGAAGAAGCTCCAAAGTACTTCCCAAAGCCAAACTTGCACCAAAGAAAGGTCATGGTCACTGTTTGGTTGTCTGCTGCCAGTCTGATCCATTAAAGCTTTCTGAATCCCGGTGAAAGCATTACTTCTGAGAAGTATGCTCAGCAAATTGATGACATGACCAAACACTGCAACACCTGCAGCCATCATTGATCAACAGAAAGGGCCCAATTTTTCTCCACAACAACACACGACGCACAACCAATGCTTCAAAAATTGAATGAATTGGGCCAAAAAGTTTTTCCTCATCTGCTATATTCATCTGACCTCTTGCCAACTGACTACCACTTCTTCAAGCATCTCGACAACTTTTTGCAGGGAAAATGCTTCCACAGCCAGCAGGATGCAGAAAATGTTTTCCAAGAATTCATGAAATCCCAAAGCATGTATTTTTATGCTACAAGAATACACAAACTTATTTCTCATTGGCAAAAATGTGTTGATTTTAATGGTTCCTATTTTGATGAATAAAGATGTGTTTCAGCCTAGTAATTAATATAGTGAGTTAAAATTCATGGTCTGAAACCGCAATTACTTTTGCACCAACCTAATAATAGCAATAAATATGCAGAATTATTGATATTCCAATAAGTTCACCCTCCACTTGATATTTGAGGAAACTAAAGCTTAGAGGGGTTAGCTTGACACATGGCTAATCAATGGTGGCATTGCTCCTCGAAGCTGCTTCTATCTGACTTACCTGGACCAGAGCCACAATTGACAGTATCCAGTGATTTTTGGATCTGGGGTTCAGGGGCAGGGAGCAATCAAGGATAATCATAGCCTTCTGACATGGTTACACCAACGACTATGAGAGCAAATAAGAGCTCTTGAAGCCAACTTGATGAGAAAAATAATTGTCTGGACAGACTGAGATTGAGGTACCTATGGGAGGACACCCAGGTGGTTGGTGTCCACTTAAGAGTTAAACAAGATTGTATCGTGATTTAGCAAGAAAATATGATAAGGACATGAAGGAAGAGTTTAGGATATAGGAAGGAAAAAAAAATTCAGGGGAAAAAATCTTTTTGGATCTAAAAATAGTGCAACTACATACATGCATGTATAATAGTGGAAAATTTAGTCATATTAAAGAAATATGCCTAGTTTTCAATCAGAACACAAAAATGTTAACAAATATAAAACTCCTAAAATTAATTTAGCATAATGAGTTGCTATCAACTTTTTAAAAATTCCAATATAGCCCCAAAATGCAAAACTCGATTTAGAAAAGAAATGTCATATTGATCTCAGGCTGGAATAAAATAGAATTTGTTTATGAAAAGTTTCCCTTAATTTGAGTTGGTTTTATATTGTGAAGTCACTACCAAGTCTTGTTTGATGAGGATATTTTGAGAGTGCTGCATGCTCTAAGATGAGAAAGAGTAATCAAAGAGGAATTCAAGAGTTCCTATCAATTTCTGTTTCTCAGTCCTTAAATGCCTATCTTATTTAATTTACTTGCTTGGTATTTATTTTTTAGGATTTTTTTTTGTTGTTGTTTTTAGCAAGAAGAATGTCTACAAAATCTTCTATATGGTTTTAAGTAAAGAAAACTTTCCATTCTATTCTTATCTCACACACATCCACACACACACAGAGGGGGAGATAGAAAGAGAGAGAGGAAAAAGGGAAATGTAAAAGAAAAGAATAAAATCTGATCTAATTTAAGCTCTGGATAAACTTTCAAAAACTACAAGGCATTAAATATGGTTATTAAATTAAATA
>RJWJ010012051.1:0-42746 GCA_004363605.1 Indri indri
CAAAAAGTTGAAACAACCCAAATTCTAATAACAGATAAATGGATAGATATATTAAGTGCGATATAGCCACACAGTGAAATATTATTCAGCAACAAACAAATGAAGTGCTGATATGGGCTACAACATGGATGAACCTTGAAAACATTACAGTAAGTGAAAAGAGCCAGTCACGAAAGACCATAAGTTATATAATTGCATTTATATGAAATGTCCAGAATAAGCAAACCTATAGAGACAGAAAGTACGTTATTGGTTGCCTAGGGCTGAGGGTGGAGTGGTGGAGTAGGGAATGACTCCTGATGGGTACTGAGTGTTTTGAGGGGGTTAATGAAAATGTTTTAAAATCAGATTGTGGTATAGTTACATGTTACAGGCCTATCACTCTCATAAATTTATCATTAGTCTTTGAAGAAAAATATGTAAACATGCATGTAACATGAGAATTTTTAAAGTACAGCTTAAAACTTTTTGGAAAAGTTCGACAAAGTATATCACATGAATTCAGATTTACCTTAATGCAAAGAATTATGTTTAGATAGGAAAAAGGAAACTTACTTTGATCTCAGGTAGAAAAACAGTTAGATTGCTTTGAGTTTTATGTAGCTGTAGACTTTTAAAATGTCTTACTAAAAGTGATTTGGAAAATTACACCTTTGGTTTAATTATTGGTGACTACACTGTCATTCTCTTATCCTTGTGCATTAAACTGTTTCCACAATCAAGTTTGTGTAGATCCTGAGCAGTTATGGAAAACAATTATGAGAGTCTGATTGTTATTTGTCACCTTTATTTACAAACTAGCATCTGAACACTTCAAAGCTGTCAATGTGAATTGATTTGACCAAGATCTTTACGTTAAATTTTGTAACTAACTAATGGTATTGGTCTTTAAAATAGGTAACATGTTTCCATGACTGTTACTTTGGAGGCAATAATTTCATCAGCTCTTGTTTAACAAATTGAATAAATCAAAGGTCCATAGATTAAAAAAGAAAAATCTTCCCACAAAATACCCAAGCCCTGCTGATTTCAATGGTGAATCTATAAACTAAGGATGAAACAATAGCAACCCTACACAAACTCTTTCAGAAAATAAAGGAGGAAGGAACACTTCTGGACTTCATTTTGTGAGGCTTATATTACTCTGATACCAAAGCTACAAGAAAGAAAACTACAGACTGACATTCTTCATGAAATTAGATAAAAAATTCCTTTAAAGATTATTAGCAAACTAAATCCAACAACATATAAAGAAGATTAAACACTGTGACATAGGGAATTTATCCCAGGATAATACGGTTGGTTTAACAGCTCAAAATCAATTAATGTAATATGTCATATTAGCAGAATAAAGAATTAAAACCACATGAACATCTTAATAGATATAGAAAAAACATTTGAAAAAAATCTATCACCCATTTTTGACAATACATCTGACGTCACACTTAATGATGAAAGACTTAACGCTTTTCCTCTATCATCAGAAATAAGGCCAGGATTTCCACCTTCACCATTTCCATTCAAAATTAACTTTGACTCATTGTCTAAAGAAATTAAAGGCATCCAGAGTTGAAAAGAAAAGTAAAACTATTTTAGTTCACAGACAACGTGAGGTTGTGTGTAGAAAATTCTATGGGATTTACCAAAAAATTTCTAAAATTAATAGTTAGCAAGGTCACTGAATATAAGACCTACATACTAAAATCAATTGACTTCCTATATATGATAAATTATCCAAAAATAAAATTGGAGCAATTCCATTCACAAGAGCATTAAAAATAATAAAACATTTAGGAATAAATTTAGCAAAATAAGTTCAAGACCTGTACATGAAAACTGCAAAACATTGCTGAGGGAAATTAAAGAAGATTCAAATAAACATAAGTTATGCCACATTCATGGATTTAAAGACTCAATATTTTTAAAACAGCAAATTCCCTAAGTCAATGTACAGATTCAGTGCAATTCCTATCCCAGCAGACTTTTTTGAAGACATTGTCAAGGTGATTCTCAACTTTATATGAATGTGCAAAGCATCTGGAATAGAGAAAACAAATTTGAAAAAGAACAGATTTGGAGAATTTATACTACCTGATTTCAAAACTTCATTAATCGACACAGTGTGGTATTGGTGTAAGGACAGACCCATAGCTCAATGGAACTGAAGAGTGCAGAAATACATTCTCATGTTTATGATGGTCAATCAACTTTTCACAGAGATGTCATTACAGTTCAACGGTGGGAGAGGATCGTATTTTCAGCAAATGGTGCTTGAATATATGTGATAAAAATAAACTTACGCCCTTACCTCTTACCATGTACAAAAAATAACTCCAAATGGGTCGTGACTGAAATGTGAGAGTGAAAACAATGTTTTTAGAAGAGAACGTAGAAGACAATCTTTGAGACCTTGGATTAAGCAAAGATTTCTTAGAAATGACACCAAAAATATTATCCATTACAAGAAAAATTGATGAATTGTACTTCATCAGAATTGAAGACTATTACTCTTCAAAAGACACCATTAAATAAAAATAAAAAGATAAGCTAAGGCTGTGAAAAAATATTTGCAAATTGTATCTCAGGGATACATAAAGAACTCTAAAACAGTAATAAAAGAACAATAATGAGAAAACAGGAGCCTAATTTACAAAAACAGCACAGTATTTGCAGATGGCTAATCATGCGAAAAGTTGCTCAGCAACATTAGTCATTCGTGAAATGCAAATTAATATAATATGGCTGATTATTTAGAAGATTTTTGAGTGAGTTTTTCTGGGTTCAGGTTTTTCTTTTTCACTAAAATTAACCCCCAAATAGGGGGCAGAGAAGTATATCACCCTTCCCAGAAATTCTGCCCCTTGTAAGGAGAGGATTCTAAATGCCACCTCCTTTGCCTCTGCCAGGTTGTGACATCCATCGGCGAGCTGGTGGAAGTATGTTCCACGCAGATCCAGTCCGGGTGGAGGCCCCTGTTCAGTGCCCTGGAAACAGTGCACAGCGGGAACAAGTCTGAGGTGAAGGAGTACCTGGTTGGTGACTACTCCATGGGTAAGAATGTTTGGATGAGTCTTGC
The DNA here is from genome assembly GCA_004363605.1 of Indri indri. Taxonomy (NCBI): domain Eukaryota; kingdom Metazoa; phylum Chordata; class Mammalia; order Primates; family Indriidae; genus Indri; species Indri indri. The sequence goes on from RJWJ010012051.1 coordinate 3,077, forward strand.
TATAGAGCATTAGTTCTCTGTGCCAAGTTTCATGCTATCAAAAAAAAAAAAAAATTGAACGACAGGGAAAACAGACATTCAGCCATGTTTTATTAGCCAGAAGTCATGTGACACAGCAGGCACATGAGTTCTGCATTCTGCCAGAAGGCCGAGAGCTCTGAGCATCGTCAGACCCTGCTCTCACTGGCAAGTGGACAAAAGGCAGAGAAGCTCTTGTTGTTTCACTTACATGTTGCTGTGTTGACTTCATTCCAAAGCCGAAAAGAAAAATGTTATCCACTTGCTTGTAAGAAGCAGAAAAGTATCATAACACAGAGAAATAAGAATTGGAGAGATTAGGTCAGGCTGGGAATGGATGGACACCATGAAGCATGCCCAGGGCCCAGGGATGTTGTCTCAAAGGGCCCCAAGACCACTCCTATCTTCAGAAACCCACTGGAAGGACTCATGGGACCCAGCGTATAGTTATGCTAAGATTTATTACACAGCTCAAGTCTAAGATTTATTTTGTTAATGTAGTAAAAACACAGATTATAAGGTAAAAAGACACAGAATCTAGAGAAATCTATGCATTGGCTTCCATGTGGTTTTGCCGTCCCATGTGGGATCACACAGAGCACACTCTTCCCCGAGTAGTGAAAAACACGGCAACTTGTTTGCGATGTTTCTGCCCCAGGAAGCACATTAGAGACCTAGCTGTGGGCTGATCATGTAGGCACCCTCTGTCTTGCACATACCAAAATTCCAGACTCCCCAAAGGGAAGCAGGTATTCAGCATGAACCATATTGTGTGCACAGACAGTCTTGGCACACTGAACTACGCTTATCAGTTAACTGTGGCCTGGGAATGTTCTGAGAGCCAAGTTCCTGGATGCCAGCCAAAGGTCAACCAAGCAAGCCTTTCTAAAAGATAGTAGTCTCAGGCCTCCTATGTTAACTCTTTTCTGCACAGATATCAATAAATTTGTATATGCCATCAGAGGTTTATCTAAACCTGCCCTGCCCCTCCCTGTAAATATTCTACAATTATCTGTGCAGGAGTATTACAGTGGCCACATAGTTGACTGCCCTATAGACCAACACATTGCCTGGGCCCTGAATTCAGCCAGCTTTGCCCTCGTTTCTCTCCCAAGCTGTCTCTTCCTAGCCTTCCTGTGGCTTCCCTGCAGGCAGAGCTGAGAAGGACAGTGTCAGAGCCAAGGCAGTGGCCCAGTCAAAAAGCCCAGGCCTTTCTCCAGTAGATCTTTCCCAGGGCTCTGTGGAAGGTTCTAGGAGTATGGGAAACCTGAAGGGTAGAAATTTACTTTCTTAAAATTCTACAATCTTCTTCCCTCAGGAAAAGGCCAAGCTCCAGTATTTGATGTATTTGAAGCTTTTCTCAATACCGACAACATCCAGGTCTTTGCTAACGCAGCCACTAGTTACATCATGTGCCTTATGAAGTTTGTCAAAGGACTGGGTAAGTGGAGTCCTCCGCGGCTGAGGACCCTTTCCAGGGCGGTTTTGTGTGGCTGGAGACAGGGCACAGACTGCCTGGAACAGGCAGGCATCCTGGGGTGTAAGCAGATGGTGGGGGGCTGTGTACCCGAAAGTAGATTGGATCTTGCCCAAGGTTGATACCTTTTATTGTGGTCATGGAATATCTTGTGGCATATTTTCAATCTATATTTTATAACAACTTCATTTTCAAAGAATAACATCAACTTCATATTTGCTCTGTTTAAAAAGGTTCTCAGGCTCCTGATCTAAGAGCTCTCCATGGTGAGACTCTCAAAACTTTTAAGTTTCTTCTAAACTTGTGCTTTAACTAATTAACCTTCCCATTCATTTCACCCCAGATAAACCTGTGCTATATAAAAATCTGCTATAGCAGGTCATGTTGTATAGCAAGAATCTATTGTATTAAAATGTTCCTAAATTAAGTATAAAATTAAGTAGGTGGTTCCTAAAACACGAGGCCTCAAGGTGGGGGGGCGGTTCTACGCTTCCAAATTATATTTACAATTAATAAAACCTAGGGCAGGAGGCATTCTTACTTTTGCTAAGCAGCTGGGAAATTAACTCAGGCTGCTAATTATGTGACATTGAGGAGACTAGTTGTCTGCATAAGGACAATTATTGAATATAATATTGAATATTCTGAGGCTGAAAATTCTAATTTTATTCTAATTTTTAAATTCTAATTATTAGAATATTCATGTGATTATGGAGGCTGAGAAGTCCCATGATAGGCTGTCTTACGCTGGAAAACCAGAGAAGCTGGTGGCATGGCTCAGTCCAAGTTTGAAGGCCCCAGAACCAGGGAGCTGATGATATAATTCTCAGTCTGAGGCCAAAGGCTGGAGATCCTCAAGTTCTGATGCCTAGGACAGGAGAAGAAGCGTGTCCCAGCTTTGGAGAAAGAATTTTCCTTTCCTCCGCCTTTTGTTCTATCCGGGCCTCAGCTGATTGCATGGTGGCCTGTCACCCTGGGTTAGGATGGATCTTCCTACTCAGTCCACTGACTCAAATGCCAGTGTCTTTCAGAAACAACCTCATAGACACACCCAGAAATAATGTGTTACCAGCTATCTGGGTATCCCTTAATCTAGTCAAATTGTCACCTAAAATTAATTATCACATAGAAGATGTTTAAAACAGGCTCTGTTTTTCATCTGTGAATCATAAGGTAGAGGTATGTGTTTGGGGTTTGGGGGTCAGTGGAAAAGGCAGAACCCCCGGTATAGCCATAGAACCTGCGTACTGCCTGGCTCCAGGGAGCACCATCTGCATAGACTTGGATGTGTAACACAGCAGCCAAGCAAAAAACTTGGGAATACCTGCTGTAATCATGGGTAGGAAATGAATTTATTTTTTATTACCACCTGTTTATTTCAACATGAATTTGACCTGCTCTGTGTTTTCATATTATAAGGTATATTGATCTAAACTAGGAGTTGGCACACTGTGGCCCACATGCCAAATCTGACCTGCTGACAGTTTTTATGAATAAAGTTTTATTGGAACACAGCCATGCTCGTTTGTCAATGGCTGCCTTCATGCTACAACAGAGCTGAGAAATTTCAATAAAGATAGTATGACCTACAAAGCCTAAAGTATTTACTATCTGGATTTTTGCAATAAAAGTTTGCCAACCCCTGATCTAAAACATAAGCTATGTTTCTTTTTTTTAAAAGGAGAAACATGCCTCTTTGCTTCTGAATTTTAACTAATGCCTGGTAATTATGTCTGTTTGCTCACAAGGGATGGTGCTAGTTGCTACAATTATAGATAATTAGAAACAATTATAGTACTGTGAAATGATTTTATTAAAAGTATAGAGATAGATTCATTATAAGAAGAAAAATAATAATTGTTACTATTCCTATAGAAAATCTAGATGCCCATCTACAGATGTATTAAATGTCTGGATGTGTGCAAAAAATAGAAATCATTTAAATTCAATTAAGTAGTCTCTGTCCCCAAGCCTCAGATGTTTAGACTCTTCCCAGAGTCCTCATTTATCATCACCATTTAGTGCTGTGTACTGGCAACAATCGAGGTCCTTTTCCAGAAACAGAAAGAGTGCTTCATTCCAGTCCAATCCAGGGCTTGTCTCTGGGACTGTCCCTTGTCATCAAAGCTTCAGAAGTCACACCATCCAATAGCAGGGCCTGGAGATGTCAATTCCAGTGTGCCCATGTACAAAAGAACCACCATCCAGTCACTGAAAGTACCATAAAAGAACATGGAAGAAATGTTCATTGTTTAGTGAAAGAGGGGGAGTTACAAAACAGTCATAATCCCAACCAAATAATACGCATACTATGGTCCCAAATGTATCTAACATACATACATGCAGTGGGGAAAAAAAAATGCCTGAAAGGATATTTCTCAGGATTTTCCCCAGGGTTGTGCTATTGAGGGTAATTTTTCTTTTCAATTTTAGTAAATATTTGGTAAATTAATGCGATGTGAATAAATATGTCTTCTGTTATAAGGAGGCAAGCGAGGGTAACTTTGTTGGTTCTCTGTCCCCCACATGGCCCCAGGAGAGGTGGACTGTAAAGAGATTGGAGACTGTGTCCCAGGACCAGGAGCCGCATCCACAGACCTGTGCCTGCCGGCCCTGGATTACCTCAGGCGCTGCTCGCAGGTACGCAGAGATGCCCCCGCCGAGCTCCCAGCCAGAAACCTACCTTGGAAGATGTCGGTCGCTGAAGCCCAGGAGGAATGCTTTCTGCCGTCTCCGAGGACATTAGGGCTCAGATTTGGAGTATAAATTTCTGTCCCTACCTTTCCCACAAAGAAAAGAAAATAATGAAAACATGCTAGAACACACAGTTGGGTCCTGAGATCCCTGAACCTTCTCCTTCACGCTCTATAATCTCTATATTTGCATAATCTCTATATTTGCATAATCTCTATATTTGCATCCGGCTGTAGGGGAAGGGGTCACAGGGTCATGGGAAATCTCCCTGATAGTCCCAAAAAGTAGAGGGCAGGGGTGCAAACAGTGAAAAGGGACATTTCAAAAAGAAAGAGGGACATGGTCAATCAAGACCCAGTAAAGAGAGCCACTTCATTGTCTTATCAGAGTGAGCAGTGACCTTCCCGCACTTGGCCCTTTCTGCTTCAGTGGCCGACAAGCCAGAAGGTGCTACCTGCTGAAGCCCTTTCTCCTCTAGGCTGCAGTGACAGCCCTCATTCAGTAGTTTCTCTCCTGTCTTCCCAAGCGTGTCCCCAGGTCTCTTCTGGGCTATGTTTTTACCTTTTCCTTCAGTGGCAGCATTAAGCCTTGGCCTCAGGAAGATATGCAGCCCTGACTTTCTGCCCCCCAAATACACCAGCTCATTTCTGAACAGGGCCGTTGCTGCTCCTTCTGCCTGGACGCACTCTCCCCAGATTCCGTGTGATACTCTGTATCTGAAACATCACCGCCTCAGAGAGACAGAGGCTAAAAGATCTGGCAGCTCCTGCCGATGTTCCCCTCACACCCCAACACTCTTTCTAGTACCACCTGTTCACTTTTTCCTATAGCATTGATGTCAGATTTTATTATTTGTGAAACAATTCTAGTCTGTAAGACCCATGAGAACAGGAATTTTGTCTCTCTTGCTCACAGCTGTTTCCCTGGTTTCTAGAACAGTGTGGGCATGGCAGACACAATTCCAATTCATGAAGACAGAAGGATCCTTGGGAGTTTGTCCCAGCAACAGGGATCCCTGGGGGCCCAGGCCCTCATACTGAGAGGGGAATAAAGAGCCCAGGCCACTCTGTCAGCTCTGAGACCTTCATCTCTCCCACCTGGCCCTAAAGTCCTCCCTCTCCCCAGTCATTCTTGCCCCTGTGTTTCCTTAGAGGTTGAGTCAGGGGAGGGGAAATCAATCTGGTATCCCATGCCGCTGCAGACTCTTCTCAGTGATCCCCATAGAACATTTTTTCCCATAGGCAGAAATTCTTGCCATATCCCATGGTTCCCCTGGTAGGTTTCTAAAAGTCTATAAAATTCGTATGTAATTGAAACACTGAAAAATTATTCATAGGGTCTTTTCCCCACTGTTTTGTTGCCATTGAATGCTTGCTGTTTCATCTGCTTCATGGGATGAATGCTTCCTGTAAGCTACCTTTGTAAATCCAAATTACAACCAACTTTGAAACTTTTATACATTGCGAGCTTCTCTAGTTTCCTGTCTCCCTTTAGTACTGGTGTAGAATTTCATTGTTCTTTAACACCCAGAGTACAGCTTTTTCCAATATATAATTGCAGTTTTTTTTTTTTTCATTTAGTTATTGGGCAAAATCTACAAAATGCCCTTGAAGCCAATATTCCTTAGTGGGCAACTTGCCAGCTTGCCTCGAAGACTTCAGGAGCAGTCAGCCAGCAGTGAGGACGGAATCGAATCCATCCTGTCTGATTTTGACGATGACACTGGTAAGTTAATTGATTGGACTAAACCAGGTTAATCTCTATGTTCATATGCCCAGAAGTTTAAGCCATAAATTAAGTAGCTTATAGATTGTCTTAGTCCTTTTGGTGCTGCTGTAACAGAATTCCTGAGATTAGGTACTTTATAAAGAAGAGAGATTTATTTCTTATAGTTCTGGAGACTAGGAAGTCCAAAGTTGAGGGGTCTGCATCTAGTGAGGGCCTCCTTGCTGCATCATCCCAGGGCAGAAGGGGAGGAGAGCCCTAGAGGGAGGGAGGGAAGGAGCTGGACTCGTCCTTTAATCAGGAACCCACTCCCAAGATAATGATATTAATCTATTCAGGAGGGCAGAGCCCTCATGACCTAATCAACTCTTAAAGGTCCTATCTCTCAACACTGTTGCATTGGGGATTGTTTCTAACACCTGAACTTTGGGGGACGCATTCAAACTATAGCATGTATCATAAGAATGGGCTTCTGTTTCTGTCTTTTTTAAATTAATTTTATCATAACAAGTCTATTTAAAGTTTCCACGAATTTTCCAAAATGCATCACTTTACAATAGATGCCTTCAGACCCATCCTTGTTAGATGGGTACAGATTTGCAGATTCCACTAAATGTAGTTTCTAACAATGAATTCTTTTGACCTTAGCAAATTGGAATGAAGTTGTCTTGGTGCCTGGGCACTTAAATTGGCTAATAATTGCCTTAATATATTTTAGGAAACACAATCATTATATAATTACTTCCTGCGGGACTATTTGGTTAGAGACTGGGGAAATTAAGCCATTACTAAAGAGAATCTATCTGTGACTGGTGAAACTGAAGGCTCATGGAAAGAATAATTTTACCAAATTTTTTTCAAATTAGATTCCATGTAATCTGTGAATCAGAGTTCAGTCTAGTAACTGGATCATTTTCAGATGGATTAACTCATGCTCATGCCTGCTGTCTTCTGTCTAGAAGACTCTGTCCTAGTCTCCATCTAGAAATGGAAATCATACCCTTAAATAGGTCTAGTTTCTGGACAGAGGTTTTTTTTTTTTCAAACCCTGGCAAAAAGCACTTTTTAGGGGAAGTTTTATTTATTTTTTATTTTGCTGTTATAAATTCATTTATGGGGGTGGCTGGAAGATTTACAGTTTTCAGTGGAGATTATTAACAGTAAAACTTCATGAGTTCAGATTAGTTGTGAGGAAGAACTATAGGAAAGAATAAATAATATAGAAAACAATTAAAGTATTGAAAATTGGCTAGATGTTGCCTAATGAAAGTTTCAGTTTACTGATTAATTTTTACTTAGCATTTTAAACCTCCAACCCAGATAATCATAAGCCGGAGCTAATGTTGTTTATCTATAATACATTATTTAAAACAGTTCTAAACAGTTGTGTATGTAACAGTGAGCATTCCTCTTCCCATTTGTGTAAGTCATTAATTGATTTTTTTTTTCCGAGGAAGCCCATCTTCTAACGGATAAAATTCAGTCAAGCACCTATTTCGAGTTTCCCACACAATCAATTCATTCAGGACTTTAAAGTGATAATTATATGTGAAACATAGTAAATCAGAGAAAAGGATAAAAGTAACAGCTTCAAGTTAGTATTAAAAATTAAACAATTCTCAGCATTAACATATTCTCAGATATTATTCCTATGGTTTCCAAAGGCAAATAATTACTTTTTTCCCCCCTGTAGAAATTCCAAATATATCCAAAGCTAGATAGCATATACAAAATATATACACATACCGATATACATATATAGAATATATAAAACTAGACAGAATAGTATAATGTACCCATCACCTGCTTCAACTATTGTCAATTTATGGCCAATCTCGGATCACGTATATATTTTGTTTCTCTTCTTCCCTACCCTCTATCTCCCTCTCTCTCTTCCTCCATATTTTAAGGCAAATCTCAAACATCATAGCATTTCATCTGTAAATGTTTCAGTTTGTGGTCTTTAAAGATAACAAATATAATCACAATGCCATCATCACACCTGAAAATTAACCATAATTTATAGATTAGAAGTTACAGGGACTCAAGTGAGGGAGAATGACTGCTTAATGGTTAGAGAGTTTCTGTTTGAGATGATGAAGAAGTTTTGGAAATAGTAGTGATAGTTGTACCACATCTTGCATGTAATTAACACCATTGAATTACACATGTCAAAATGGCTATTTTTTATATGTATTTACCACAGTAAAGTTATTTTGTAAAAAAAAAAGATAGAGCAAGGCAATGGAAATAGAAGGATATTTTATTTTTTGCTATCATCAGCACCCAAGAAATCTGACAGTCTTTTCAATGCAGTAGAATTTACATACCATATCACCTTTTTATTAAAGGAAGAGAAGAAATGTGAGCACTTTCTTTTCCTCTGTCAAAACCTGTAAATCATAATCTGTTCATGTTTATGGGCACTGAAGGCTAACACATTGGGTGATGTCTCACCTCTGTATAGCACTTGACAGTTTACATACAATGTTTAATCGAATCTTGTGACAATTCTACATTATATCTAAATGGATTTCACAGAGGTCTGCTTTTTGGTTTCCAGGTCTGATAGACGTCTGGATCATCCTGCTGGAGCAGCTAACAGCAGCTGTGTCCAACTGTCCCCGGCAGCACCAGCCACCGACCTTGGATTTACTCTTTGAGCTGTTGAGAGATGTTACCAAAACACCTGGTAAATATTCTATGTCTGTTTTAAGGGGGTGTTGTTATACATACAACTTTTTTCAGGAAGGTATTTGTGCAGGTGTCTACCTGCTTTCATTGTTTCCTAGACTTAGCGCAATGCTTCACACATAAAAAATGCTAAATAATTATTTGTTGAATGGTTATGATGAAGTGATGTTTAAGATATGTCCCACGTGGTGTTTGCATTTCTTCCCAGAAGTCCATTTACAAATATCATGGTCAGTTAGTTGGGTGTGCAGGAGCCCCACGTTAATTGGGCCGCAGCTATGGTATCAGTGTCTCCAGAAGCCACTTAGCTGTGTCATGTTCCATGATCACAGCCTTCCTTTGTGGCAGGATCTCACAGTCACACTCTCTCGGCCCCAGGGCTGTGGGTTGGGCTCACCTGATCTACCACAGACATAAACAGACCACTTGTAAGTATATGCAGTATCAAGATAGCAACACCTTGTTTGTGTAAAGGTCATAGGTGATTAGATTTGGAAAAAGATATTTAGTGCTCACCTAGTACAGCCCCTGACATATAAGAAAAGAATGACCCTTAGGAATTTTCTTCTTCTGAATTAAGCAGGTTTAATGTATACTTTCATTCATCCCAATTTTCCCAAGATCAAAGAAGCTTTTTATGGAAATTTAAGTATTTTACTAACAGAATGAGAACCCTAAATGAAACCACTAATTAATTCCATAGTAAGAAGAGGAGGCCTGTATTCATTATAATAAAGACTTGATAACTGATACTTTTTCAAAATCTATACCGTTTGTATTGGAATTTTGAAAAAAACAAAATACCTACTCCCACATGTTAAAAAGTTAAAAGCCTTCTATCAAATAATAAGCAGATATTTTATAGCATTAATTATATGCCACTAAATCTGTTTTACTGGTCAGCACAATTTTCTGCTTTCACATTGATTGTCACTAAAACTGCATGAGAAGCATTTAACCCAGTATTTCCACTCCTAGGAGTCTATCATCTAAGGAAATTAACTGTAATAAAGACAAAAATGTATATATATTTATTGAAACATCTTGAATATAAATAATGAACACCCTAAATGGAAAGCAGTTAAGTAAATCATGGGAAAAGTATTTACATATTCTACAGGCATTAAAATTACTATTTGTGAATAATATTTAATGACATGATTAATTATGAAAAATGCTACCGAAGACCATATATTCCCCAATCAGTGATAAATTCTTTTTCCTTGTACTTTCTCAGAGGATGGGGAGAAAGAGATGGGCAATACCAAGCCATGGCAGGACACTTCCCTTTAATGACAGACTGTTGCTCATATCACAATTTTGACTCTGACGTTTTTCTTTTTCAGGACCAGGGTTCGGTATCTATGCAGTTGTTCACCTTCTCCTTCCTGTGATGTCCCTTTGGCTCCGTCGTAGCCATAAAGACCATTCCTACTGGGACGTGGCCTCTGCTAATTTCAAGCATGCCATCGGTCTATCCTGTGAGCTGGTGGTAGAGCACATTCAGAGCTTTCTACACTCAGGTATCCACAGCACCAGAGCAGTTCATGTGGACTATTTCTTTAGTAGGCAGCATCATTGCCTAAAAGGGCTTAGTAAATACCTAATGCAAATACCGGTAACATGATTTTTGTCCTGGAAATTATTAAAACAGAAATACATGGTCAATGCCAGCCTTCTAATAGTAGATTATCAAAGAGAAAACTGGTATCCATGTATCCTCTACAAAATTATCAAACAGAATACTCAAAATACATCAATGGTTGAAAATAAAATACCTAATAAGAGGTCTAGGATATCTGTGCATTAGGAGAGGGGAAATAAATTTGAGTATATAATAAGTAAAAAAGAAGAACTATCACTGTAACCTGGGGGTGGAAAGGGGATATAGCTTGCTGTCCTGCTTCAGCTCAGGAGCCTAAAGGGAAGAGGTGGGGTTTTGATCCGATTATGGGCAAATAGTAGCTTAACAGGCTCAAGATGAAGAGAAGTTTCTAGATATTTGTGGCACTTTGAAAAAAGATGTGAAAGTGTAGGACGGACTGTATGTTGATGGAGAGGGACCGAGAGGCAGGGGGAATGTGTCCGCTGTGATACTAGTGGAGCCACATGTGCGAAGATCTGGAAGTTTGGGAGCAGAAGAAACATCACTGCATCTCTGCTGGCCACAGAGCTTATAAAAAGAAGGCAAAAGCATGTGGAAATAAAAGGGGAGAGCCGTCCTTTCTAGAGAGGGTAGAGAAACTAAGGAGACTCTCTCCTCCAAGGGAGAGTCACAAAGCAGAGATAAGAAACTGTGTCTCTAAGTTTAGCAAGGACAATTTGCCCTGTAAAAGGGAATGCTAATTGAGACAGAAAACAAGTGGGTTTTTCCACATGTAGGTGGTAACCGGTGACCCTATCCCTAGGGGTCCGTGTTCTTGACCAGGGCATTGCTTTGCACAACGTGGGACCCTGGAGGATTCTTCTGTGAAAATTGGTTCTGTGTGATTACAAGGACCTTGAGGAAAAAAATGCAGATGTATTCCTTGAATTAGGCAAATGTGATTTTTTAAAAGTGTTATTTTCTTTAGACTGTGTAGACTGAAGCCAGACTGACAAGGTTCAACAAGTGGTAGGACTAGAGATTGATCTCTAGAGCTGAGTGCTACACCTTGACTCTTTCCTTCTCCTGTAGACATCAGGTATGAGAGCATGATCAACACCATGCTAAGGGACCTCTTTGAGCTGCTGGTAGCGTGTGTGGCCAAGCCCACAGAAACCATCTCCAGAGTGGGATGCTCCTGTATTAGGTGAGAAAAAGTTTCCTGACTCTCTACCAAGTTGAATGTTCATTACAAAATCCAAGGAAATTAAATTATCTTTGTAGTAGCAATCCACTTTTTGGATTGCTTTTTGTAATTAAAAATGACTACGTGCTGACAATTTTTTATTCCCGTGTTCAGGCAGCAAATATTTATTGTGTAAGGCGATACAGAGTACTCTGGTTCGGAGAAAGTGATGTATGTAAACTAAAGTCCCTACCCTCACGGAGCTTAGTCTATTTAAAATGATGTAATGGAGAGAGGGTCATATGAAAAATGATAATAGTGAGGAATTAAGTGGTAAATGCCAAGGAAGGACCGGAAGCTGCCAGCAAGGGCTTAGTCATAGAAGTGACACTTGGTCACATCCTCTGAGGTGGGCACTTTCCAAGTAGGAGTACAAAACGAACAAATGCATGGACATAAGAATTATAAGTGACAATGAAAGGATTTGGGGTTGGGTTTGGTTATTATTTGTAGAGGAGTGGTGGAAAATGTGGCTAGAATGGAATACAGAATTCAGTACAGAATACATACAGTCTTGCATGCAAGTTTGAGTTTAATCATTGGCCTACTTACAGTGGGGATCCATTGATATTTTTTAGTAAAATGGTTTAGGAAGTAGCATGTTGACAATGAGATATCAGATGGGTGGAAAGCAAGAGTGATAAAAGACAGGAAGACTTACAGGGAAACCACAGAATAAACCTAAGCATGAGTCCATAAGGGCCTAAATTTTGTGGCAATGAAGTGTCTGGATTCCAGACCCCTTTCCTTGTTTCTTGGGCAGGTACGTCCTGGTGACAGCGGGCCCTGTGTTCACAGAAGAAATGTGGAGGCTTGCCTGCTGTGCCCTGCAGGACGCATTTTCTGCCACACTCAAGCCAGTGAAGGTAAATGGCTGGGAGGAGAGAGCCAGAGCGGTTCGAACCTTCCTTAGCTCCCTGATGCCTGACCAAGCTGGGCACCTGGGTTCTGCCTGCCCTCTCAGAGCAGAGGGTGAGAAAGAAGTTGCAGGGCCAATGCTTTTGTCCCAGGCACAGTGACAGTGTCAGATCCAAGACTATGCCTGGCACTGTGAACCAGGATGCACCCAGCGAGCATCTGCTGTTTCTCCCTAGGACCTGCTGGGCTGCTTTCACAGTGGCACCGAGAGCTTCAGTGGGGAAGGCTGCCAGGTGCGGGTGGCGGCCCCCTCCTCCTCCCCCAGCGCCGAGGCCGAGTACTGGCGCATCCGAGCTATGGCCCAGCAGGTAAGGGCTGGGGCTTTTGAGCTCAGCGATTCCAGAAACTTGAAATACATGTTGGTAGTCCTTCCTGAAGGTCTTTCATCACCAAACTGGCTTTCATTCCCTTAGGGACATATGCCCCTTGGGAACCATTCTTTATCAGGAATGACTTGACCCTGATCGACAGTGTCATCTCTTCTCCACCATCTCTTGCTGTTGCATCTTCTAGTGCCTAGATCAAATAGAGAGTCCTTTCTGCAGCCTGGCCACTGTACTTTATCCACACCTTGCCCCAACTACTTATAAGTATTTGCTTAAATATTATTGTTACTGGTAGACTATGAGTGCCTAATGATGGCACACTTATTGGATGTTTTCTTATATCTCCCATACAGAACACAGAACTTAACATTTAAAAGTTGGTTGTGAACACCTGAGGAGCAAAGAACAGATTCTGTATATTTACCTTGGTATTCTTAGAGCAAGGATTGAGAAGATGCTTCGTATGTGTTTGTTGAATCAATGAATTACTGAATCCCAGAAGACCTTACAGTATTAGCACAAGCTAGAGATATGCCCCTAAGTGGTATGGCAGTTTGCCTGTAAGAAACCCTGTATAGGGCTTTCAGCAGCAATACAACTAAGTGCTATCCCTAAATTCACATACGTTCATAACAATGCTATGCACAGTAGTGAAAAAACAAAATTGGACAAGATTTCAAACAGTTATTGACTGGCTAAGCAATCCATCATGTCATAGCAACAGACATATTTGAATTGTGTCTTCAAATGCAGAAATTATTTTGCATGTATGTGTTTACAATATTAAACAAGTTTTACAAATGTATATGAACTGTCAGACTTGCATTAATTTTGAAGAAAATGCATTGGAGGTATACTCAATCTAGGATCCCCTGATTACCCAGGTAAGGAACTCAGTCACTTACATGCCATCAGTTGAGAAGTTTCCTGGGCAGGTCTGGCATCTGGAGGGCTTCCTCAGGTAGTAGGTCCAGAACTTTTTACCTCCAGTTGCTCACATCATCTGCTGAGCACATTCATAACATCCAGGACATGGTGATTCTGCTGGTTCCGAAGGGAGAGAGCACATCCCACGGCAGCCTCCATGGCCAGTCTGCAGAAGTCAGGACAGAAGAACACAGCTGTGAGGCTGCCATAAAGAGCCACTGCCAACAGCATGGCAGTTGTAACTTCTGTAGCTACAGTGTGGCTAGGAGCAATAGCAGAGAAACCACGAGGGTGGCCCTCCGAAGGGATAGCTTCTCTAAACAAGAAGCTGTTACACCCAGCTAGACAAAGACTAGATAAAAATATGTGCATACAGTAATCTTTTCAACCACATCCAACCATACAGCAAGAATATGAAAATGTCAAGGATTTCTCTTCTGAAATAGATCATTAATGGAGAAGAACAGCAGAGAAGTGTTTAATATTTCTTTCTTTCTTCCTCAGTCCAAAACCTTTCTCCCATATTCACTTGTAAGATAACCCCATATTCAATAATCTGATAATTCTTATAAGATTTGGAAGGAAAAGGTTTCTTTAAATTATTCTAATCTTTCCAAAGTAAAGTAGTCAAGGTGTTTCAAGTCATGTGAAGTGAAATCATTAAGATCAGAGATCCAATAAGTGCTATTTTCTTAGTCACGTCTGCCATTGCCTAGTAAAGTCACGTGGCCACATCAGTAGTCCTGGCAGAAGTCCTGATTAATTTCTTATTCCTGTGTTGGATATAATAGGATACCAAACAGACTCAAAATAGGAGATGACCTTTTACAAACATAGCCCCTCTTTATTTACTCTTAATTAATATTAAATGTCAGTGCTTTCTATTTGGAGTATAATGAATTGTCAAATGGTAGAACTAGTAGTGTTATTAGGGTCAGCAGCTAACATTCATTGAGTATTTACTCTTCTGTTCCAATGCTTTGCCTATGTAATACATATAAATCAACTCGCTTAATTTTCTCAATAAACATACCAGGTAGGAAACCATTCTCAGCCTCATTTTATAGCTTAGGAAATGAGTAGACAGAATATAGACAACTTGTCCAAGACCATCCAGCTAATCCCTGGTGGAACCAGTCGAGGAGGATGAGGTTCTGAACTGTGCCTTTGTATCCCCACGCAGGTGTTTATGTTGGACACTCAGTGCTCCCCAAAGACTCCAAACAACTTCGATCATGCTCAGTCCTGTCAGCTCATTATTGAGCTGCCTCCTGATGAGAAACCAAATGGACACACCAAGAAAAGGTGAGCACCTAAGTTTCAACACATAGGGCGCTTAAAAATAAGAAAGTTCATTTATTCCCACCTCTTGCTCATTGTAATCCAAACTTTGGCCAAGAATACTGAAAACATGTGGAATCATTTGGAAAAAGTTTTCCTAAAAACTGTTAGCCTTTTAACCAAATTTCCCACATTTCATATGTATCAGTTTGCTCAGACTGCCACGACAAAGAACCACAGACTGGGTAACTTAAACAATAGAAATTTACTTCTCACAATTCTGGAGTCTAGAAGTCAGAGATCAAGGTATTGGGTTTCTTCTGAGGTCTCTCACCTTAGCATGTAGATGGCTGTCTTCTTCCTGTGTCTTCACATGATGGTTCTTCTGTACGTGTCTATGTCCAAATTTCCTCTTCGTATAAAGACACCAGTCACATTGGATTAGGACCCATGTTAATGACCTCATTCTGACTTAATTATCTCTTTAACAACTCTTTCACCAAAATATAGTCAATTCTAAGGTACCCTAGTACTTAGG
Organism: Indri indri; assembly: GCA_004363605.1. Classification (NCBI taxonomy): domain Eukaryota; kingdom Metazoa; phylum Chordata; class Mammalia; order Primates; family Indriidae; genus Indri; species Indri indri. The sequence goes on from RJWJ010012051.1 coordinate 18,506, forward strand.
ATTTCAATATATGAGTTTGTAAGAGACACATCCAGCCCATAACATCATACGTAACCTTTTTATTAATTGTAACTTGAGGCATGGTTCAGATTGTTTCAGTGAGAAATATATAAACTTCTCCATGAGTAACACAGTTGTCAGGAGACAAAAAGATCTGTGTTCTGCCACAAGAAACTTGCCCTTTTAAATACTATCATCCTGCCGAAAAAAAATATTGTTCCTAGAGTTGAAGATGAAGGCATGACTGACATTTCCATTTTTAAACTTCTGACACATTAATGGTAATGATGATAAGCATTTGAGCACTGTATGTGAAAACCAGAGGGTAGACATTTCCACTCCCATTTGACCCATGACAACACATTTAGAGGGGCTGGGTCACTCAATCCAGGACACTCAACTGTAAAGTGGGAAAGCCAGAATCAGAACTGGGTCTCTTGAATATAAGGCCTCTGTCCTTTCCCACTTCCATTTTAGGGAGACAGTTGGTGCAATGGACTGAATGTTTGTCCATATGTCAACTTCATATGATTTAATCCTCACCCCCAATGTGATGGGATTAGGAGATGGGAGCTTGGGAGGAAATTAGGTCATGAGAGTGGAACCCTCATGAATGGGGTTAGTGCCCTTAAAAGAAGAGATGTGAGACAGCCCTCTTTCTGCCACGTGAGGATACAATGAAAAGACAGTTGTCAGCCATGGGGAAGAGGGCCCTCACCAGGACAGGACCGTGCTGGCACCCTGACCTCAGACTTTCAGCCTCCATAACTGTGGGAAATCATTTTCTATCATTTCAAAGCCACCCATTCTGTGGTATTTTGTTATACCAATCCGATCTAAGATCATTGGTATCATTTTATGAGCTCTGAGAGATTTGTCCAAAAGTTAGCTGGTTAGCGTAGCAATATGATTCATACAACCATGTGGGTGAAATTCCTAGGTAATACTTTTTTTAATTCAAGTGTTGGTACATACAAAAGAGTATATGGAATGTTCAAAAGTTATAAATCATGAAGAAAAACTAAAATAAATATGAACCTGCTACCCAACTTCAGAAATAGAACTTTCCCAATATCCCATTTAAATGTATCCTCCCCAGCTCTAGCCCCTGCCTCCCTCAGCTGCCAGTCACTAGGTTTTAAGTGTTGGTCTTTTTTTAAATCTATTTTATGTACCAAAGATTGTACAATCCTTTTACATCTTTCAACCTTGACCTACTCCAGAATTTCATTTCTTTTCCTACCTCTTTTAGTTTTTTTATATTTCTGGTTCCCATTCAGCAAATTCTTCTTACTGGAGCATTTTTGAAGTAAAGGTAGGGAAAAAGGAATAATAATAGGCTGGATTCAAATTACAAATAGAACATAGGAATAATAGAATAACCTAATGTTCTTGGTTTAAAAAGTTAAGATTTAAAAATATATCAACATGGCTCATAAAATTTACTTAGCACTTTTACTAGGCAATTACTCACTGTAGTTAAATAGGAAAATATTAAATTTTTTTAGCCAAGCCCACTGAGCCAAAAGACATTCCCTAACATTCTTTAAGTTAGCAGAGGCAACTCTTAGCATAGGATACAGTGGAAGATCCTTAACAAACCTAAGGAAAGTTTGTTATGTACTGGTCAGGTGCATCCTTAAAGGTCCATGTTAAAATCACCATGGAAAAAAAGACCTAAACTAAAATAGATCACAGCATTCAAATAAAGAGAAATCTGAGTTGGCTGGTTTAATAGCTTTGACATTCATAGCCCCAAGCTTTACTCAATCCACAACATCTTAATTACAGCTTTAAGCTGTATTTTAAACTATGAATCTGTTTATCTCTGACACTGACATCAGCATGTTTTAAGTCAACACTTATTATGCAATTAACTCTCAATTATCCAATCTGGAGGCTGGCTTTCAGAAGCAGGAAGACTGCGGTCCCCCTCTTAAAGGTGTGCTGAGAAAAAGGTAGAAACACTTTGGTACGATGAATTGGAAAGTTATTTGTTGATTTTGTTTGAGATCTTTCTTGTCTGTCAGCACAGAAGATTAAGAATTACATATCTATAAAAGTTATTTCGCTGTTTCTGTACCTTTCTGAAAGTTTCCCCTTTCCCTCTGTTTTGTTCTCGCTGCATCATTTAGCTCAACCCTAAAGTAAAGCATATGTTCTGTCCTTTTATACATGCACAGCTAGCAATTTTGTATCTTAAAGCATCAAAAAGATGGTCTTGGTTGATAAAAATATTCCACAATCCAAAGATGGCTTTGTGCTAGCCCTCTTTTTAGGTGTTTGCTAGAAAATGGCTTTCGGTTTCTCAGGGAAGTAACAGAAACTATCCCTGTGGGCCAAGGGTTTTATACCTGCAGAAGGCTGATCCAGCTCATCCCTCTGGTCGTGCTTCCGGGGTCTGGATCCTAGGGGAGTGGCACTGAAGTGTCAGAGCCATTTGTAAGGAGAGCTGTTCCTCCAGGCAGTGATCTGTTGAGCAGCCCACAGCCAGGGCTTTTGTTATTTGATTTGTTTTGGAGACTTACTGAGTGCTGCTGTCACCAGACATTTTCCCAGTTACTGGGGACAAGAAGATGAATAAGATACTGCCCTTTCCCTTGAGGATGTTACGGCATGAGGAGAGACTTATATGATCAGTGAAGGATTTCCCTTCTTAGTTAGGGTCCTATAGTGTGGACAGGAGACACCGGCCCAAACTGGTAGCTTTGAGAGCCCTCTTCTTCAGAAGAATTTGCATTCAGGTTTCCTAATAATTTAAGTCTCTTATCAAAAGTTACTTAAGTAGGAGAGGAGAGTGATGGAGAGTTGTTGTTTAATGGGTACAGAGTTTCTGTTAGGGATGATGGAAAGGTGGTGCTCATTATACAACATTGTAAATATACTTAATACCACTGAATTGTATACATGAAAATAGTTAAAATAGTAACTATGTATATTTTACCACAAAAAAGTTAGAGTGATTTATTTAAAAAGGTTACTGTTTTTGAGTGACAGTCCTTTGTTACTCATTTCATCTTCCTTGAGAATGTGTTACCTCAGTGACAACTACCAAAGGGCAAAGTCAGCATTTAGATTTTTGTAAGAGTATTATTTTCTGCTAGTTAAAAAAGTACTTTTCCTGCTAACTTACAAAAATAATTTTTAAATTCAAGGTCATAATGAGATAAGAATAAAGCAGAAACTTACTAACATAATAGTTGTACCTTTGAAATCAATATTGTTAATAAACGTTGTCATAATTTGATAATTACCCAGTTTGGGGAATTAGTTGGCAATATAATGGCTTAAGCTATTTTTACAAAATTCTAAGACCAATCTTTTGAAAATGAAACCATAAACCCAAAACCACATCGGCGAATGAAAATGTTTGGTAGAACAGGTTGAGCATCTTTACTCCAAAAATTTGAAATCCAAAATGCTCCAACATTTGCAACTTTATGAGCACTGACATGATGCTGCAAGTGGATATCACCTGACTTCATATGATGGGTCACAGTGCACAACATACTCAACACCCCCAAGGAAAAAACAGCCCTCCCAGCCCCCCTCAGCTGCCATGTATCTTTTCTGCACTTTCCCAGATTCCCTTATCCACTGGTTATGATTAAAATGGTTACCATGTAATGTCCCCAAAAGTTTGCCCTTTTTTAAGACATTTGAATAAGTTTAGTTTGTAATTTCACATATATCATTCTGAAATGGGTTATGTCTGAATTGCCTTGAAATAACTGATATAAGACAGAAGAGCATTAATCAACCCCTTTCTTTTCCTTTGAAGCGTTTCTTTCCGGGAAATCGTGGTGAGCTTGCTGTCCCATCAAGTGTTACTCCAGAACTTGTATGACATCCTGTTAGAGGAGTTTGTCAAAGGCCCCTCTCCTGGAGAGGAGAAGACGCCCCAGGTCCCGGAGACCAAGCTGGCCGGCTTCCTCCGCTACATATCCATGCAGAACTTGGCCGTCATATTTGACCTGCTGCTGGACTCCTACAGGACGGCCAGGGAGTTTGACACCAGCCCCGGGCTGAAGTGCCTGTTGAAGAAAGTGTCTGGCATCGGGGGCGCCGCCAACCTCTACCGCCAGTCTGCGATGAGTTTCAACATCTACTTCCACGCGCTGGTGTGTGCGGTCCTCACCAATCAAGAGACCATCACGGCCGAGCAGGTGAAGAAGGTCCTTTTCGAGGACGATGAGAGAAGCACGGATTCTTCCCAGCAGTGCTCGTCCGAAGACGAGGACATTTTTGAGGAGACCGCCCAGGTGAGCCCCCCGAGGGGCAAGGAGAAGAGGCAGTGGCGCGCGCGGATGCCCTCGCTGAGCGTCCAGCCCGTGAGCAACGCGGACTGGGTGTGGCTGGTGAAGAGGCTGCACAAGCTGTGCATGGAGCTGTGCAACCACTACATCCAGATGCACCTGGACCTGGAGAACTGCCTGGAGGAGCCGCCGGTCTTCAAGAGCGACCCGTGCTTCATCCTCCCCTCCTTCCAGTCCGAGTCGTCCACCCCGTCCACGGGCGGCTTCTCCGGGAAGGACACGCCTTCCGAGGACGACCGCAGTCAGCCCCGCGAGCACTCGGGCGAGTCCCTGAGCCTGAGGGCGGGCAGCGGCGACACGCTGATGCTGCCGCCCAGCCCCAAAGTGGAGAAGAAGGATGCCGGCCGCAAGAAAGAGTGGTGGGAGAACGCGGGGAACAAGATCTACACCATGGCGGCCGACAAGACCATCTCGAAGCTGATGACTGAGTACAAAAAGAGGAAGCAGCAGCACAACCTGCCCACGTTCCCCAAAGACGGCAAAGTGGAGAAGAAGGGAGAGCCGCTGGGCCCCAGAGGCCAGGACTCCCCGCTGCTTCAGCGTCCACAGCACCTGGTGGACCAAGGACAGATGCGGCATTCCTTCAGCGCGGGCCCCGAGCTGCTGCGACAGGACAAGAGACCTCGCTCCGGCTCCACCGGGAGCTCCCTGAGTGTCTCGGTGAGGGATGCCGAAGCACAGATCCAGGTAGGTACCGGGGGCCGGAGGAGGCCAGGTTTCCAAATGAGGCGTCCCCGTGCAGAGCTCGCATACGTGGTCTAAGATGCCGTAGAACCAGCAGGGGATGCGGACCCAGTTTACCTCCCAAGTCAGAGGACCGCCTGAGCCTAAGATGTAGGGTCAGTCTGTATCAATACGCCAGTGTGAAACTGAAATTTTACTGTCAGATAATTTCAGGAACTGTTTTTCTCCATTGTGACATATTGGTGAGAATTAGGAACCCACCTCTATAAATGAGGTGGAGGTAGTTATGAAGCGTTATGTAAAGGAAAAAGGCAAAGTGAACATTAGTGTGGTTATGCCAATGAATTCTTTTCATCTCAAGTTTTTCTAACCCATCCCAAGCACAGAAAAATTCTCATTTTTCAAGGGGCTTCGAGTATGTCTGTTCCTTCATATGTTTATTATTTGTAATTCTATGGTATATCTGAGTTTGAGAAGAAAACAGTGCTGGTACTGTTTTGGCCAGTTTGAGAAGAGATAATGGGGGGGGGGGAGAAAAATAGGGATACAGAGAGAGCCCATTTAAAAATAATCTTAATGTTTATCTTAAATTGTAGATTCCTGTCACAGGCATGTATTCTTAGAATGAACATAACTTTGGAATTACCATGAATCTTGCAAGATGCCTTATTTTCCTCTGAAGTATATTGAATATAGAATTAAAATTCATAATTCAGAATCTGCAAAAATCACCTTAGACTAGACCAAACTGAGATGTATGGTTATTCTTTAACAGACAACCTTCTTGGCAAATCATATTACCTTAATTGCCTTTTCATGTCTTTTTCATGTCTTGGGGATTTGCTTATGATTTTAAAAGTTATCCTAAATTAAGGCAGACCTAGTCCAAGTTATCTGGGCATTATGAAGACTGCTGATTAAAAGTATCATATGGCCCATGGATATCTCATTATGAGAAGGCAAGAGAGGTCTTTTTTAAATCTAATATGTAAGATTTTAGTAGTTTGTGAAAGCTGAAAATAAGGCATTTCTAATGTGATATGAGTCTCTGCTTACCCTTATTTATATATGTGAAGTAAAAACTACAGATTATAGGAACATTAAATTAGAAAAAACTAATTTCTTGCAGCTAGAGCCCATTTAGAGATTGGGAGGGTCACACTCAAGTGTTCAAATGAAACTATGGGGGAAAGCCACTGATTTCTCTTAAATCCTTTCTCTTAGGCATGGACCAACATGGTGCTAACAGTGCTCAATCAGATTCAGATCCTTCCAGACCAGACCTTCACTGCCCTCCAGCCAGCAGTGTTCCCATGCATCAGCCAGCTGACCTGTCATGTGACGGACATCAGAGTTCGCCAGGCTGTGAGAGAGTGGCTCGGCAGAGTGGGCCGCATCTATGACATCATTGTGTAGCTAACTCATGTTCCGCTCCTAAGAAAATACATTAGTGAGGGTTACAGTCGGCCTGCCAATCCAGCTGACAGCATTTCCCCACCACCACTTAAACTAGAGTCTCAAAGAACAATGTTTCCTAAAGTCAAAAAGCCTTTCAGCCACTCCCTAAATAATCAGCATTTGGGCCATTCTGGGTACTAACGTTGTATCTTGATGACACAAATGATACTTTGATTTTGCACATCATTATAGAAGAGTCTACATTCCTTGATACCTTCCCAAATCTTGAAGTTTATTTGCCAGTGCTTTTGCTTACAGTGTTGTCCCAAAATGGGTCATTTTCAAGGACCACCACTTTGAAAACACTATGTTGATCCATTTGATCCATCAATTTACAAATAAATGCAATTCCTAAGGCAATATCTGCTGGTAAGTCAAGCTGATATGTAAACACTCGGACATCTAGTACTAGATATTACTTGGAGGAAGATTTATATTATGATTATGGGTTTGGGAAGAAAACAACAAACATATTCTTGGGTGTCATAATCAAGAAAGAAATGACTTCTGTTATAAAATAATCTAGAACATTTCAAAAATTATTCCTAAATTGTTAAGATTTTCAAGTATTCACCCACTTCCCCATGTAAGGTACTATTGTGCCTTTATTTCCCCATTTCTGAAGGAAGAAAATTCTTTCCTACCAGGGTGTTAAGTCTATGGCTTGGCAGCCTTTGACACAGAGTGCCATGACAGTAGCTGATATATATGTTGAAGACTGACAGGCTACTCTGTCTGTCCTGTTGTTCTTGGCTTCTGCCCCCAAGACAGACAAGGAAAGGAAAGAAAAAAATGGTGCCTTAATCCTTTGTTGCACAGACATTTCTATGCCCCACAGCTATCTGAACATAAGGTACAACATTTGGTTTTTAAGAAAACAAATCATTAAAATGCAACTCATTTTATATCAACACCCTCGGAGGAAAGGAACTCAGAGTCCTCCGTGCAACCAGAGAGCAGACTTCTCAGGGAAGGGAGCAAGGAGTGTGGGGTAGGGAGGGATGATGATGAAATCATTTTAAACCTTAAAATATGATAGAGCAGTCGTATGAAATTGTGTCACTTATTCACATACTGCTAGTCTCAGAAAATAAAAGAAGGGGACACTAAAGTTAGAAAATTAATTTCTTCCGCTTAAAATATTTCTCCTAACAAGTAAGTTTACCCTATGTTTGAAGTCTTTTTAATCAGACCAATATTTTAAGCGTATATTTCTTTTCCTAAGTATTACTAGAAAATGAATTTGAAAGCTTTATGTTGTTACTTACAATATTTTTATATTTCTTACATTACAATAATAATTGAAACTCCTCACTCAAGTCCACTTATATATATTCTAGAGAGGAGAGTTAGTTGCTAAGGCATATAATTTCCCAGCCCTTAAAAATGTATTCATAATTGAATACATCCTTTAAAAATAAAACATCAATTGTACAGTATTGAAGTAAGGATTTAAAAGGGATTGAACAGTGGCGGTAATTGTAAACTTTCCCTCCTTGAGAAACATGGGAGCTGTCTGTCTACAAGTTTAAAGGGAAGGCAGCGTTCTCTGACTTCCTTAGGTGATCTAAAAGACCCTATCCATTAATGTGTCACCTAGAGATCACGACAGAATCTGGAAGACATTTTTCCAGTTTTACAAAACACTCTCTTTCCTTCAGTTTTTACTCACTAGACAATAGTTCAAGTTTAGACACAGATCATCAACTATTTGATCTTAACAGGCAATGAATTGTAGAGATAGCAATGAGCTCTGTTCTATACTTCTGAATTTTTATACTTTGTAAATGGAATCAAAATTCAGGTAGATAACTTTTTTCCAACAAAATTTATTTCTTTTTATAGTGTATCTGAGGCTCAGTTCTCCTTTGTGAGCCTGTGAATACTCTGTAATTTACTGGGGGAAAAAAGCCTTTGAATAAAATTAGAGTATGTATACATAGCAACTTTCCATAAAGTATAAAAATTCAAAGGAAGCTGTCTCAATTTATGAGTGTCACATCCCAGAATTATGTTAGTTAATAGTTTAGAAATCAGAATACATTCTCCCACAGATTCTTTATTATATGGTCCAAGGTTGGTTCATTAAAATAAGCTTATCCCATACTGTGTCCAAACCCTGTTCTAGTACTAGCCTGATTATGGGTCCCAAGAATAAAATGATGAGAAAGTATACACAGCTCTTTACCTATAATCTTGTAAGAGGTTTTTGGTACCTTCTCATCCTCTCTTCTATAACATAACCCAGTCTGAGGCCCACATTGCTTTTATGTCCACCTCTGTTTCTAACACACTCCACTCTGGGGTTACTGGCTTCCACAATCACGTCAGATTTCAACTAGAGAAGTAGCTAAGTAAGTCACAGCAGTATTTCCCAGAGGTATTTGCAGTTACCAAAAAGGATATTGCTTGATGCAAAGTAGTCTCTAAAGAGCAGGACTTCAGTTGACTCTTTCCAGTGTGGAGAAGAAGGGAGGTGATTAGGGACACTGTGGGGGTCAGTGGCCCCTTCCCATACTAGTCTCTCTCACTGTTCCTGGTTTCTTTCCTCCCTCTCTTTCTTTACTCCCTCCCTCAGTCTCTGAAAATGTCAGGTGTTTTTCTACTCACAGTCCCTCTTGTGGCAACAGTAAGACCTAGGTCAATGCAGCCTTTTGAAGTTAACAGTTATTAGCATGTATTTACAGATCTAAGCAGAACAAGTTTTACACATTGCTTTTAGTTGCCTGTATTTACTGCCAAAAGTGAATTACACTACAGTTGAGATTTTTTTACTCTTATATTTTGGTAAAGCGTGCCTCAACAAACAAGCTTCTGGAAAACTCCAAGTGTAAGGGAACTCCTAACTGAACAACCCAGCCAAGGGCATGCTCTCTTTGCCAGAGTTCTTTCTGCCATTGAGGAGGACATAGGTTTTGAGGCTGGAGGTCTAGTGCATTGTTCATAGGATCTTGCCTAGCTCTTGCACCTCCTGATCTGCTTTTAAAGATGTTTAAGACTGCCTCTTTACACCATCTTATTATAACTCTCTCCTCTTGTGATTATTTTCCAGCCTTTGCCATAGACCTAAAACCAGAACACCTTTACCATTTGGGGGCTGTGTAATGACTGATCAATAAGGACCCAGGCAGATGCTAACACACATAGCAGTTCAGATTAAAGTATTTTAAATCAAACATGACAAAAATGTTAATATAATTTAAAAGCACCTTTTTAAGAAAACAAATTTCTTTTTAAGAAATGGAAACTTCTTGGTACAGTGATCACAAGGCTTTTTGTTCTTCCCATTTTAAGGAGAAGGCTTACACAGAATCAATTGAGAGAGTCAAATGACTTAACTATAAGAAGGTAATGCAGTCGTGTAATAGATATCCTTGCCAAATACTTCACAATATTGCTGATATAGGAAAGTTTTCCTTCTCAGAAAGGAAAATCCATTTGTATCAGTCCATCAAACTCAACAGAATGAAGACCTTTGTTTAGCACCAGTTACAACAGCAAATGTTTACAAACAGCAGGGAGGAGGGGCGGTGAGTGTTGTTGTGAATGCAGGGCTTTACCTAGGTTATCATACTTCCTTCTCACAATAACCTTGTGAGACAGATAGTATGTTCCTCATTTTCTCAGATGAGAACATTCCCAGAGAGGTTTAAGAAACTTGCCCAAGATAACAAGTAAAAGGCAAAGTTGGTTGCAACAGAAGCATTCCTGAATTCAAAGGCCATACTCTCTCTCCCCGATACTATGCTCTCTCAGTGCATGGAGTGAGCACTATAGTATGAGAGGGACAGTTTCAAAGAATTAGGCAATTAAAGTGAGAATATTTAGTTGATATCCCAGATCTGTCTGGGATGTTATGAGAGTTTTTGAAAATAAGGTTTAAAATTTTTTTAAAAAATAGTGTTTATACATAGAAAGATCATATATAACATTGAGTGTCTGAAAATAAAGGAAACCAAAATCTAAACTTTCCGTGTTCCTTTAGAAAACTCACCAAGTTAGGTGGAAATGATGGAATAGTGCTGTTCATGGCCAGCTGTGAATGCAGAGGAACATGGCGGTCTGTGTCTGGAACAGCAGGCATGATTTGTAAACCTTTTTCAAATACTATTTAATCAGTGGAGAATAAAGTGCCCTGTAGCCAACAGTGCCTCTTTACTTGCATCTCTGGGAAATACATGGTACCGAATTTGTAAGTCATCATCAAAGTTTAGGAATATGCAGAATACATGATAACCGTTTTTTCAGAATATACATTCACTGAAGAGGAAGCAACTGGTTGCACGAGATTGTTTAAAGAGCCAGGTGCTGGCGGCATCAGGTCAATGTCCATGACAACCATGTGCCATAACACCTAAATATTTCTACTTGTTTTCCAGACAAGGAAACAGGCAGAAGGAAAATCCAGAGTCCTACCGTAAGCTGATGACAAAACATAAATGTGCTTGGGTACCATTTAGGTGATCCCAGTAAGATTTAGTGTGGCCTTAGAAAAGTAAAAGAGCACTTTCTGTTGGAAATATGAGCTTGTTATTGGGAAAGATTTATAAAATTGGTCAAGCACTTGATTTATAATTATGCCTCATCCCAAAAAAGAGTATTTTCCTCACTAGTGAAGCAATCTAGAAAACATACCATTGTTTGTTTGTTTGTGAGATACCCTTCCTCCGGCTGTATTATAGTGTTTGTATCTGATGTAGAAGTAACAAATAATTTAAAATTTCAGGACAGAACACCATTTATATTTCCAAAACACAATTATTACTTCAGGGAAGACAGATAAAAAAAAAAATAAACCATACCCTGAGATGGATTTTCTTATAAATGGCAGCACCAATTACTATTAATAATTTAAGAAAACCACTGCCATACCACTAGCACCATATCAATCGCTTTCCCTATATCTTTGTGCAATACTGCAAAGGGGCTCCAGGGAGCAGAGACTGGCTGACATCTTAGTGACAAAACTGCAGCCAACTGCTGGTGAATTCATCCAATTGTGACCATCCCATCCTTTTCAACCAACATTAACTATTTATACTATTGGTTCCTATCCTGAAGGTTTAACCAGTGGTTGTCTAGTAGCTTTTGTCTTTAGAACAGTGCTTCTCAAACTTCAGAATCACTAGGAGGGCTTGTGAAAACACAGGTTGCTGGGCTCATGCCTAGAGTTTCTAATTCAGTAGATCTAGAAATTTGCATTTCTAACAAGTTCCCAGGTGAGGCCAATGCTGCCGTTCTGGGCACCATGCTTTGAGAATAACTGCCTTGAAAAAATTTCCAACTACTACCTTAAAGATCAGCCTGACTTATCAAGCACTAGAGAAAAACCAAATTTACCCCAGGCAGACAACTTGGAGTTGGATTCTTGACAGCATTCCTGCTCACTTTTCCCAGTTTCCAGTTTTATTATACCAACAATTGGTTTTTACAAACTAGAAGACAATGAATGTATAAGTTCTATGGAACAATGAGATAAGTCTAAGCTTCTTGTTTTTGTATTTAGGAACACTGATTCTATAGATGGTCATTTGTATCTTGTTGACCCTCTTTGACTTGTACTGAAGGTGATTTTATGTATGTAGAATTTGAATTTCTACAGTCCATGTAGTTTTAATGCAATGTTTCCATGTTAGTTCCATTACAACCTTGGCTCCTGGCGTACAGTAATTTTTGAGTAGTTGCTCGCTTGCCAGTTATTTTACATCTCTCATTGGACACCACAATATTGGCACTTCAAGATGATATGACACTACTTGCTGTACCTACATCTTTCATTTAACTGTCTGGTGTAAATTAATATTTTAATTTTGTATATATCTGTAAAGAGTCTACCAAATGGCTTGATGGAAATTTGCGAAATGAACCAAATCCCTTTTGAGCAGTAGATATGCCTGTTTTGATTTTTCAGTAAATATGTTGTGTTTGTACACATATCTGCACGATGGAGACCATATTCATTATATCATCTTCCAAATGCTGGGGAAAATATAAAACTGAATCAATGTGCTTTGGAAATAGAGAAATTGTGTTAACTCGAATACAGGGGGGGCCTTAGTTTACCTCTTAACTCTTTATTCAATTAATTAGCTTTTGAGATTCTTTTTCCATTTAAAAAAAAAAAATAAGGACCATACAGGGAATGATTGAAGAGGGAAAAATTAGGTACTTAAAATCACAACCCATTTATAAACTATATTAATTATAAATAATTCTTATGGATTCAATAAAGTTTGTCTAAAGACTTCTGCTTACTAAACACCCTGACATCATTTAAATTAATTTAGTCTATTATATGAATCAAAGGTAATTATATTTATTTAATACTAGAATTAGTAAGATCAGAAAGAATATCAGTGTTAATGGTACCAAGGATTCAAGTTCTTGCCTCTGTGGATGGAAATAATTGAGGAGTTTTTTAGTTCACTTTTGTTTCCCATAATCATTTTTTGATAATTATGTGTGCATTTCATTCTTTTAATAATAACTGATTTTAAAATTAAATTTAAAACATCAATCTTTAGGAATAATTTATTTTCACATTGTTTTACCAACTGGTACCAAAAAGCGGTGGGGGGAATCTGAAAGCCAATTTTTTGAAATAACATGTAAAATATTATGTTTCCTATTAAAGTGAGGGGGGCTCCAGCCCTGACACTATGAGCCACCAGTGATTGTCCACGGCTACCTCGTGATCGTGTGCAAGCTCCCCTGCGGGTCTTTCATCTGGGTCTTCTTGGGAGAGCTTCTCTATAATAAAAATTGGTTTCCCACTAAACAGGCAAAACTAGGCAAAGATGGATGCTTTTGACATTTTTGGTTTCACTTCGGTTGAAACCATGTGGTAGAATATCCAGGTGTGGCATGATGGGGCAGGAGCAGGTGCCTAGGGGGAAAAGTTATTTTTATTTCTTGGTTTGTGTTGTGGGTGGGAGAGAGCTAAGAGTAAGATGTTTATTGCCCTAATCATGCCAAAACACTATTATTCAAGATGCTTTTCCTGCATTTCTAAGAATAATCTTAAATAAATTACATTATAAACAGTCCCCCCTATGACCATCTCCCACCCTATATAAAGCCCATGGGTGGTCTGGGTCCTTTTATCCTTTCTTGTATTATGCCAAAGAATCAGCTTATTTTCACTGAATATGATAAATAAACTAAGCTTGGTATAGCCATAATGATTTAAGTCAGTATACTATTTTACCTAAAAATGCAAAATCCATCCTTACAACCCATTTACCAGGAGCCTTGAAGCTTTATGTTTACTCCAAAGGCCTTGTCAAGGAAGTATAATTTTTGTTTTGCCTTCTTATTTACTCAGTTTGGTCACATGTATTTAAAAAGACAAACGGAAAAGCACCCTCCTATTTATATGTTGATATAACTGTTTGATTTGATACAATGTCTGTTCCTTGTTTAACAGGTCTCTGTAAGCAAGCTTGCAAGCATTTTGTGTACATTTTATCTGGAGTGAAAATGAAAATTCTAAAGAGAAAATATTTTAAAAGATATTGTATTTATGTTGCTTGTGTTGTAGAATAAAGATTCAAATGCATTAAAAATCTGATATGTGAAACAATTTTATTTACTGAATAAATGTGTCAGAATAATTTATGTAAATAGCTTGTGTTTGGAGAATTCTGCCAAAAGAACCAGGTTCCTTTCCATGGCATTTCAGAACTCTAAAAGGCCCTTTTCAATCCTGTAACATGGAGATAGCTGCTGACAATTTGGTATACGCCTAAAAAAACAAATTTGTGGAAATACACGTACCATTGTTTCCCTTTTTTGTTTTAAAAAATGAGGGCTTATTCTATAATACTGTTTTTATTTTTTTCTTCATAAGAATGGATATCAAATTTATATCATCAGTAGATGTTGACATTCATTTAAAAAATTAGAGTACTACCTTTTGTTCTTAGATAACTAAATCCCTCAATTAATAAGAATATTATTATTAAAAGGTAATATTGATAAGAGAAGTACAGCCACTTTTAACTTCATGGTCTTATTAGATTGCAGTTTTAAGCATACAAGTATCAAAACATCACATCGTACTTCATAAATATGTACAATTATTGTCAATTAAAAACAAAAAAAAACTTTTTAAAAAAAGAAAACAAATTTTTAAATCAGATTAGCTGTTTCAGAAGTCTATAATAGCATAAGCCTAGGAATGAATCATCAAGCCAATCATGGAAAATTGCTGTTTGGCCAATAGAGGGATAAGACATAGAATTTGCTATAGAAATGAAATCTTCACATGTGACCTGAAATCATGATTCTATCATTCTATCACACATACACTCTGGTAATCTCACAGTTATACCACCAAGACTCAATCACATCCATCATAGGATGAAATAAAACTAAAATAGACGTTAATGTACTTTGCATAAGGATGTCACAAACACAAGGGACCAACTGTATTCATGGATGGAGATACCTCTGGCCAAGTAGAGAAGGCCTTGGGCCACAGCTAGAAAAGCAGAGTTCACATCCCACACCTTGTCATTTCTGGGGAGTGGGAAACCTGGACATGTGACTACTCAGAGCTCAAGTGCCCTGCTTTGTAAAATGAAAATCTACTCTTACCTCAAAGAGTTGTTTTAAAATAATATGAAAGCTCAACTTCGTGGTGCTTTGCAAACAAACACTAAGTGCTACGTGGAGAAGAATAACTTTTTCATAAATAGCCCCTGTACATATTTTTGCCATTCATATCCATAAACATATGCCAACACAGAAAGCTTGGTGTTTTACACCAATCTGAGGAGGCTAGCAGCTCAGGAGCACATCTCTTTCATCAGTTTTAGAAATAAATTATAAGTCAATGGCCAATTCTTCAATTATTAATATCCAGCAATGAATATACTATGTGTATAAATCTATACATATTTCTTTAAAACAGGCACTTGATACACTTCAATTATTTGGTTTATGATTAAAACTTGTATTATAATTTAGCTTTGATGTATATTTCATATCACCCATTAGAAAATTCACTTTTCTATCAGTAAGCAAGTGAAAATAGAATTGAAGCATAATGCAATATTGTGGTCTTCACATATTGACCAACATGTCTATTATCTCAAGCCTTTGAAAGAGCACTTTAAAGCATGTTTTCTATCTTCTCCTTGTTTATGTTTATTTATAGATTCCTAGTTACAACATCAAGACATTAGTGCCCTGAGCCTGCCCTGCTAACTTAACCTGGGTGCACCAAATGTTTTGTTGTCCAAGAAACAAACTATCCAATTTAATGATCTCATTCAAGCTCAGAGATCATAAAGGCATAGTTAAATCCCAAAGAAGTTTATAAGCAGATTCTAAATCACTTCTTTAAAAAAAAAAAAAGCTAGGTTCTATTTGAACATGAGAGATCAAATGTACAACAGCTTAGAGCAGAGAACTCGAATACTGGAATCTCAATTCCATTTGATATGGTTTCCTTGCCCCACTTATATCAGCATATAAGGAAGCTATTTTGAGCTATTGTTGTAACCAGTACAAAGAACATAAGTAAACCAACATTCTCTAGTGATATCTCTAGCAGAGAACGAATTAAAAACACAAGAAAATGAATTAGATGTTGAATGTTGTGATGCAGAAGGTTCCATGTATGACTCACTTTGAAAAAATAAGTATTGAAGCTAATTTACCAATTATAAAGGAAAGATATTGTTGGCTATCTTATAGTAAAATGTTCAATATTCCATAGTTCATTTTAATCTGTGATAGCCATCGAGTCAGTAAATTCTTGCTGGCTTTTTCTAATATGACTATGGGTTCTTCAATATTCTTCTAAAGTCTAGAATAGATTTTTTCGAGTAGAAGAAATATATATTATTATAGATCTCTCAGATCAAAACCATTTAGAAATGGGCTTCTTGGGAAATGAATTGGGCATAGCTGATGTTTGTTCTAAGCACAACCAACTAAAGACACAGGCAGTTATACATCAGTACAGATTAAGAGGGTTAAAACAGGTTATTAAATTGGTAGATTTAATTTAACTAGCTCTTATTCCTATGGGGAAAAAAGCCTTTAATCCTTCGAGGATTGGAGCATGGCCTGGCATGGGGATAAAAATAACTTCTTGTCCACACCTGGTATCTCTCGTAGCCCCCTGCTCTGCTTGGCTAGGGGCAGTAGCCCTCCCCACCTGTGCACTCAGGTGAGCACACTTGTACATTGTCTCTTTACCTGCTCACACTCTCCCTTGGAGTCAACTCTAGCATAATCATAGAGTTATTTCAAAGGCTGCTCTTGAAAGGATGCACAGTATTCAGTAATTATCAGAACAATTTGGATTCTATCTTTCATAAAATGGTGGACTGGTCAAAATTCAGGAATGGTCACAGGTATGGATTGGAAAGACCAGATCCCTGATCCAAAGATTGTAGACCGATGCTACTGGGCTCCCTTTCTTCAATACAAATTTTTCCTCCAAAGAATTAAAAATATATTTGGCTGCAAAGCATATTTCAGATATTAATCTATGTTTTTTTTTATCTCCCAATATTCCCCACCGGTTCCTTTCTCCCTATTCAAGTAAATACAATAGTTGGCTCAGGAGGTCATTGTTTCAGGGGAGGGAGATGGTGTATCCGAATGCCAAGAGCTGCCTGGAGTTTCTCCAGCTCTTGTATTTTAAAACCCTAAGCCCTTCACATATATAATAAGTTTGTGCCACCCTAGCCAAATAGAGGCTTGGAACACTTTTTAGTTGAGTTACAGAAAAAGACAATTAAAATTTGAGACATGAAGTAGTGGGCTGAGATTTTTACCTGCTTTTGTAGTGCATAATCTAAAAATCACTATAAATCCTTATGGCTGGTTTTGTAAGGCAATTGGAATGACAAAAAACAAAAAAACAGCTGTTCTTACAAATGCAAAGGTATTTCCAAGGAAGCATGAACAGAGTTGGCAATTAACAAGCCCACTTAAGTCTGATGTCAGGGGCCCTTGGCCTCAGAAACCTGTCTGCCCTCTTTGGGAACAAGGCTGCCTCATCAGGTCATCTTCCACTGGGGTCCCAAATGCTCTCCCCTTGAACGTGTGAGCCATTTGACAGTAGAATTTGGTTCCACTCACAGGGCAGCGACTCCACGTGGGGCAAATAAACCAAATGTATCCCCCTACCCAATTCCATAGCCTCCATGCTGCTTGCTTCTGGATGACCTTGGACACCCCATGTCCATCTCTGCCAGGACTACAGCAGCCCCACTTCATGTTTAGGTAATTGGCAAAAGACACCTCCCACTCCATGTGAATACAGCCAAATTCAGCCTTAGAGATTCAAATTGCTTCTCTCTATAATCTTCCCAAGGAACACGTAACCAGTTTACTAAGTGACTCAATCCCCATCAAAACGTCTGCTTACTGCAATACTCCCCCCACCAACCAAGCTCACATAGGCACCTGAACCAGCTCAACCATCCTAGACAGTCTCAAATTTTTTTTTTTTTTTTTTTGAGACAGAGTCTCGCTTTGTTGCCGGGGCTAGAGTGAGTGCCGTGGCGTCAGCCTACCTCACAGCAACCTCAAACTCCTGGGCTCAAGCAACCCTTCTGCCTAAGCCTCCCAAGTAGCTGGGACTACAGGCATGTGCCACCATGCCCAGCTAATTTTTTCTATATATATATATTTTTAGTTGTCCGGATCATTTCTTTCTATTTTTCAGTAGAGACGGGGTCTCGCTCTTGCTCAGGCTGGTCTCGAACTCCTGAGCTCAAGCGATCCGCCCGCCTCGGCCTCCCAGAGTGCTAGGATTACAGGCGTGAGCCACCGCACCCGGCCGACAGTCTCAAATTCTGATGTCCCTAAGAATTAACAATTGTTGAATGTTGAACTTGCTGGTTTCTATGCCTTGCCCCAGAAATTCCGAACCAGTTAGTATGGTGCAGGGCTCAGGAATGTGCATTTTGACAAGCCTTCAAAATGCAGAAGTAGAAATTGTCCAAGCAATCTATTCCCCAGGTAGAACAGAAGTTAATAAGAAGTTTAGAACAGAAGTTTGTAACACGGGGTACACAAAGAAATAGGGGGTCCATGAACAAAGAAGAGAAAAAAAATAAAGCCCTATTTTCACTTACTTCTAACTGAAATTTAAAATGTTCTTCCATTTTGAATGTAGGCAACAAACCACAGTGATGATGGCAGGACCTGCAACTTGTTACCCAGAGAAGTCAATTTATTTAAAATATGTCCTTTCATTCTCACCAATGGTCTGCAAGGTGACTTTCCTAGACCATATTTTACAGATGGAGAAAAGGAAGGGCCCAGAGAAGTGAACAGGGAAATAACTTGCTAAAGGTTCCATAGCTAGAAATTGGCCAAGCCAGAATTCGAACCCAGTTCAGCCTGACTACAAAGTCATGCACGTTCTACCACAACATGACACATTAAGGTAAAAATGTAAATGAAATTAACAGCCTGGCTGAAGTCTAGCCTAGTGCAGTATCTCCAACCTCAATCAGTTGAAAATCACCCATGAACCTAAAATCAAACCTTTTTTAAATCAGTACTCACAGAATAATTATGTTTATACTAGTCCCTACAGTAAGAGACTGAATCTGGTCTCATAACCACAGGAAACATAAAATCAATCCATCTGCTATAAGAATAAGCAGCGCACAATTCAATGGATGATTGTATTCAACCTGACAATTTAGCATTTGCCAAAAGATAACATGAGAGAGCTAGTTTCAAGACAAACTTAAAGGTCATTTTAAATATTCACAATTTTTAGAATTTCTAATTTTAACCCTGCATTAAATTATGCTGTTGAAGAATAATGTATTCGGACCAAATTATCTCAGCTTCCTTTAGAAATGCCTTCACTAAATCATGATTTAATGTTATGCCTCAGCTTTTAAAGAGTCGATATAAGAAATCACCAAATTTGTCTCCCGTAAATCTATGTTAACAGTAGGCACCCATTACATCACTCGTTTGTTTTCTTATATAAGGAAGCATAAGCCCGATTTTACAAGAATTCAAAGCCAAGGTCTTTGATGACATTTATTTGATCTTGTAATAGATATTGACTTTTTAAAGGGGAGGTACCTGTTTTTGTATTTGTATTTTGCTTTAGTTGCCAGGAAACTCAGAGCTAAATTCAGTTTCGAGTAGAGTGTTTAGGAGCAAGGGGAAAGCAAAACACAGGCACAGTGCTACTCATCGTAGTACTCACGATTACTCCTACCAATTTGAGAAGTGGCTTCGATTCATTTTATCCCATGCAAGGATAGGATACTGACATAACTTTCCTAAGGCTGCCCAGCTAGAGAACAGTCAGAATTCAAGCCCAGGTCCAAATCAAAATTCAACTTTTCCAAACGCGTTGAAAAAATTGTTTCATCCTAACTCCCTGGTAGCACCCATATGGTTATTAGTTTTGTATTGTTCTTATGTATGAACAACATTAAAGCCTTTTCATAAGTAATTTGTTAATCACATGTAATTAAAATATTCCCTCCAGAAATATGTGATTTAGCTAACTCTGTGATACAACTAGCATATGTACCTACAGATACTCTTAATAATCCAAGGGCCACCTCAAATACCTAGGATTTCAGGTCCATACTAGCCAGATACAGCAGAGTAGCAAAAATCGGTGGCATAAGCCAGGGAGTCTGAAGCCAGTGTCCCTCAATCCCAGATGGGTCCCTCAGCACCCACAGGGAGAGGAAAGGATTATGGGTTGCCAATCTCTCTTCAGGACACATCCTTGTCTAAGAAGAAGATTGTGACTCAAGAGTTCTCAGAGTGAAATTTCAGTTAGGTGTCCCAATTTTCCTTTGATAATAGACATAGCATAGCATTTCCTATCATCACAGTAGCTAACATTGAGTACTTACTAACTAGCAAGCATTTTACATGAATTATTTTATGTAATCCTCAGAACAGTTCTGAGCTAGGCATTATCCCTATTTTACAGTGGGAAAACCTTGGGTTTAAAGAAATCCCATAATTCACCCAAAGTCATTTATGTTTAAATAGTAAAAGAAGGATTCGAACCAACCAATCTGGCTCTAGAGCCTGTACCTTTGACTACTAGCCTATGGGCCTGTTTATAAACCCATCAGAACAAAATAACCTTAAAGATTACCTTAATAACCTTTAAAAAGCTTATTTTAAAAACTGTACCCAAATATTAATAGCATCTATTTTTAAATTTTCAAAATTTATGTTAATCAGTAATAGGTAAAATTCAGTAGGAATATTGATCAAATATTTCATTCTCATAATGGCACTAGATGGTCTAAATAGTTTTCAATGTTTTTAGTATATGTGCTGCTGAAGCAAGCACTAAATACTTTCAGAATAGCAACAAATTAAAGTTTGCTATTAAATAGTCTATTTTATGCTTAGATCCAAAATCTAATAAAAGGGACTTGAGTTGTCCTTTAGAGCTGCACTTACATTGTTTGGATTCAGTTGTGGAGGTGATCTATAACTGTTCTGCTACCTAAAAATGTCCCTTCCTTTGCATTTTTTTTAGACAGCTCCTTCTACTCCCTCACCTTGAAAACCAAAACCTTTTTCCTTGATGATCCCATATTCCTTAAAACTTTCTGAGAGTCAGGCCAGAAGGATAGGAAAGTCTCCAGGCTCCCACCATGTTTCCAGAACATTGCTCTGACTCTTTCTTTATCAACCCTCTCCTTTGAAACCTTCATTCCACTTCAATCTCCAGGTTGTAGTCATCATTCTCACCCCTCATGTTTAGCCCAGTTTATGTCCCAGGTGAGCAGAAACTAGGTTGTGGACTAATCCTCATGGCCTAGTCCAAGACAATGACAAGAATCCAGAAAACATTCCTCCAAGGTTGTGGTTCAATACATGTTACACTGACATTGTTCACCATTCTTCCCACACGAAAATAATTGCTTGGACAAATGCCCATGTCTGTGCTCAGACATGGGCCCCCAGTCACGAAAGGCATAAGGAGCTTAAATTTATTGTATGTAGAAAATATCCTGAAGTCTAAAGGGACAAACTACTTTGCCATCAATTATCAAATTTTTACTAAATAGAACACATCTCCAGTCTGAAATTTCTGCACTTGGTTAATTTCTGCAGTTTGGAACTTTCACCAGAATGAAGACTATCTTTTAGTACCAAGGGAGACACTATCCTAAACAGCAGAAATTACTTACAAGCCCCAAAACTGCAGTTTTCCAACTTCAAAACTTTAAAAATCCGTATTCTTATTTATTATGAATAATGCTTATATAATGTTAGTACATGTTTTTATTTCTTTTACATAGATACTAGGAGTAGAATTGCTGGGTTATATTGTATATCAATTTCTTCTTGACTAAGCTTTAGTAGTTATTTATCTATTTCATTTAAGTTGTCAAACTTATTCACCTAAAGTTATCCATAATATCTCCATAATAGGAGATATCTTTAAATATCTGTAGTAATGCTCTGTTATCCCTGAAGTTGGCAATTTTTGCCTTCTCTCTTTGCTTCTCGATCAGTCTAGTTGAATTAATTGCACTAAGTCTTTTCAAATAATTTAAATTTCATTGTTTCCTTCTATTTTTGTCCACATTTTATTTCTTGGATTTCTGCTACTATATTATTTCTTTCACACTGCTTACTTTGTGCTTAATTCACTTTTTCTCAAATTTCTTAAGGTGGTGCACTCAGGTCAAAATAATTTTTAATTTTTCCTGTGATTTCTTCTTTAATCCTTTTGCTACTGAAATGTTGTTTATTTTCCAAATATGTGGAGATTTTCCAGAAATATTTCTGTTGATTTCCCATTTAAATTCCAGAGAACATGATTTCAAACCTTTTTAATTTATTAAGACTTTTTATGCCCCGTAATATGATCTGCCTTATTGAATTTTCCATGTACACCTGGAAAGAATGCATATTTTCCTGTTGTTGGATGGAATGTTCTATAAATAGTAACTAGGCCAATTATCCTGGGAGGGCATCTTACAATTTCCAACTATAATTTTGAGTTAGTTTATTTCTTCTTTTAGTTTCTTCCATTTTTGCTTCATACATTGAGGCTCTGTTATTACGTATATACATATTTGGGACTGTTATATCATCTTAACAAATTGATCCCTTTATTATTATGTCTTTTTAAATCCTTGCTAATATTCCTTGTGCTGATATCAATTTGTCTGGCACTAATATTAATGATATTAATCATTTGGTTAATAATTACGCGGTATACTTTTTTCATTCTTTTCCATTTAACCTATTTAGATCTTCATATTTAAAATTGAGTTTTTTGGAGCAAGCTTACCTTGAAGTCCAATGAATTGGGCAAAAACAGAAGTCTATGGAAGAGTTGCTCTCAGAGGAAACTGAGAAAGAACTACCAATTAGACTGGAGGAGAACAGAGTAAGGGTGTCTCCAAAGTCAAGTATGTGAGCACTTCTAGAAGAGAGCTGTCAGCAGAGATCAGTGCTGAGGATTGAAAATAGTCAACAGTCGATTTGAAGGTCTTGATGACTTTCATCAGACCAATTCCAGGGCAAGGGTGAGGGTTGTGGAGAGACAAGCATTTGGGAGAAGGGAAGACAGGGATGATGAAACAAAGCAAAGCACAGAAGGATGAGGGTCAAGGCAAAGGGTTAAAGTTCCTGCTTTGTTTATTTCAAGATGGGAGAAAACCTAAAGTTTATGGACTGAGGGGAAATGATTTGAAAGAAAGAGGCTGGTTACCATCCCCTAGGGATGGGGGCTGTGTGGATGTAGCATCCTGTGGTGTTTGAGAAAGGGCCAGGGAGGGGACTTTGGGGTGAGTGGGTGTGTCAGGGGGGGTGTTGGGAAAAGGGAACAGGATCACCAAAGGGGGCGTTGGGTCGTAGGTTGGAGGGAGACTTGGGTGGGTACAACTTGCTGTGGACAAAAAGGACAGCTCTTCCCCAGCACAGCTTCCACCATGGTGGATGAGAAAAGATGAGGAACACTGACAAAAGCGAGGACTTCTTGGGGTTCCAGCGGCTCTTTGAGCACACAACTGCCCAAACACTGCACATCGACTTCTCCATGTTGATTTATTTATCCGTCCTCCACATAATTACAGACTTCTTTGGTCAGGGACTGTTTTATATGTGCATATCATAATGCCTAGAACTTAACAGAGACCCAGTAAAAAATGTTTGCTTAATGAATGACATAAACGTGTTGCCTAGTAGTAAAGGCTTTGTACCAGTTGCTTGGTGGTTAATTCAGAATTTGAGGCCCTGAACTTAGATTCCACAATCTGAGAATCCTCCATACTCCAGCATTCTATAATTCAGTGAGTGAGGGATACAGGGTCTTAAAATTTCAATTCAATCCAGATGGTTCATGACATTACAGCAACATAACAAATATCTATTTGTGGGAGAACTACCAGCAGGAGACTTTAAAATACATGGAAAGAATAATCAAAAGATATAAAGGCAAGAAATTGAAATATAAAATTCAGCAAAGTTTTGAATTATAAATAACTGCTTTTTAGGGAATGACACTTACAATGGGAGGGCAAATTAAAGTTGGCACTTTAAATCCAATGCCCCCAAATTAAATCACCAGTATCCTGATTGTATGTCAAAGAATAGAACTGTTAAATAATGCACATTTCAATTCAAAGGCTTTCATCTGGATAAATTGGCCTTGCCCCTCCGTATTTCAACAGCAATACCCTAGAGTATACAAATGTATTTCTAAATCACCTCACCTAACTACTGGGAAACTGTACAGTATATACTGTACCTCTAACCAAGAACAATATCTGTACTTTTTATTTTTGATA
>RJWJ010012052.1:0-42894 GCA_004363605.1 Indri indri
GTCCCTCCACTGAGTAACATGGAGTGTTCGTTTTAGCCCCCATCCCAAATTATTTTGCAACACACCCCAGAAAGTCTCATTCTTCCAAGCAGAGAGGCAAAAAGACGGTTACATAGCAAGACAATGTTATGGACAAGGGAATCGATTCAGCAAATAAAAATACAGGGTGCCCAATTAAATCTAAATTTCACATAAACACAAATAATTTTGAATATCAGTATGTCCCAAATATTTAATGAGACCTAGTTATATTAAAAAATTACTCATTGTTTATCTGAAATTCAGATTTAACTGAGTATCCTCTATTTTAACTGGCACCTTTGTAAAGGGTTACACCTGTTTAACAGTTTTACAAACTGAAATGTTCGCAGCTTTCTCTGTGATGGCACCCATTCTGGTGTGCATGACAGCAGACACCCAAGATTATTTCCTGGGGAGACATATGGTCCTGCCCACAAGATCTTCCACAGAACATCCCTGACCAGAAGTGGAGTGACTCATGATTTCTGGGCATACTCTTTTCACAAGGAGATGCAGCGCCATCCCGCTTAGCTGGTGTGCAGCGCGCGCGGCTCTGCACCTGGGCTGTGAAACGATCTCCTGCCCGCTCTGGCAGCACGTTTCTTTTTTTTTTGAGACAGTCTCCCTCTGTCACCAGACAGTGCGGGGGCATCAGCCTAGCTCACTGCAACCTCAAACTACTGGGCTCAAGCAATCCTCTTGCCTCAGCCTCCCGAGTAGGTGGGACTACAGGCATGTGCCATAATGACTGGCTAATTTTTCTATTTTCAGTAGAAACCGATTCTCATTCTTGCTCAGGCCGGTCTCGAACTCCTGAGCTCAAGCGACCCTCCCCACTTCAGCCTCCCAGAGTGCTAGAATTACAGGCCTGAGCCACCGTGCCTGGCCTGGTCTGCAAGAGCATGGCTGAGAGAAACAATATTTTCAAGGATAATCTGAAGAATGCCTTTTTTTCTAGGTCAGTGATAATTAGCCTTTTTAGTGAGAAGGCTAATTCAGAAAAAACTAACCTGTTCCCAAAAATTTTTAAAAGAAACGATCTCTTTAATCAGGAAATGTAATATCAACAACTTTGCTTAAGCATGTTTTTATTGTTTTTCCAAATGCTAAAGGGTTTCATTATTTTGACTAAACTTTCAGAAACTACATAACATGCATGCCCTGGTGTATCTGATGGAATGGGACACCTTTTACCAATGTTTTTGGTCAAGAAAAGAATTTTTGGAGCTGGTTCCTTTGGTTTTTCCTTAACAGACCCTGGAATCCATTTATTTGAAAAGTGCGTTTTGTCTCTTTTTATCCACGTGGAACAGCCATATAGAAAAGCGCATAAGCCGGGCACGGTGGCTCACACCTGTAATCCTAGCTCTCTGGGAGGCCAAGGCGGGCGGATTGTTTGAGCTCAGGAGTTCGAGACCAGCCTGAGCAAGAGTGAGACCCCGTCTCTACTAAAAATAGAAAGAAAATTGGACAACTAAAAATATACAGAAAAAATTAGCCGGGCATGGCGGTGCATGTCTGTAGTCCCAGCTACTCGGGAGACTAAGGCAGGAGGATTGCTTGAGCCCAGGAGTTTGAGGTTGCTGTGAGCTAGGCTGATGCCACGGCACTCTAGCCCAGGCAACAGAGTGAGACTCTGTCTCAAAAAAAAAAAAAAAAAGGAAAAGTGCATAGAGGGTACTAATCTTAAGGGTACAGCTCAATGAATTTTGCATACCATACACCTGTGTAACCACCACCTACATCAAGATCTAGAACTTTCTTGCACTCCAGCAAGTTCCTCTATGCTCCTTCCCAGTCAGTACTTCAACCAGAGGTAACCATTATTCTGACTTCCATCACCATCGATTAGTTTTGCTTGTTTCTAAGTTGCATATAATTCATCAAAAGTAATTTCTGTGAGATTCATTCATGTTGTTGCACATGTCAGTAATTCATTCTTTTCCATTGTATGAGTATGCCCCAATTTATCTGTCCATTTTTCTGTTACTGGATATTTATGTTCTGGATTTTGGCTCTTGTGAATAAAGCTGCTGTGAACACTATGGTCTGCACAAGTCCTTTGGCACACTCATTTCTCTTGGGTCTATACCTAGGAGTTTGGTCGCTGGGTTTGGCTTTAGTCTATATTGCCAAACAGTTTTTATGGCAATTTACAGTCCCTCTCCACCTCCCAGCAATGTGAGCATTTCAGTTGCTCTGCATCCTCACCAACATTTGGTGTTGTCAACCTTTTTAATTTAGCCATTCTGATGGGTGTGTGGTGGTTTAAATTTGCATTTCTCTCGGGTGAGTTGCACAACTTTTCATGTGTTTGTTGGCAATTTGGGTATCTTCTTTTTGTGAAGTACCTGTTAAAGGTGGTGGCAGCTCAGCTCCAAAGATGGCCCCAAATGAACTGTGCCTCCTAGTATCCATGCCCTCTGTGTAATAGTTTCCTCCTTCACTGAATCTGGGTGGGGCTGTGACTTGCTTTACCCAGTAGAATGCTGGCTAAGTGATGCTGCGCCAGTTCCAGGCATGAGCCGTGAGAAGGCATGGCAGCTTCTGCTTTTGAGCTCTCGGAGGGTATGAGCCACCATGAAGAAGTCCAGATACACTGCTGGAGAGACCATGTAGAGTGACTTCATGGAGAGGAAAGACCTTGAACCACCAGATGTTTCCTGCTTCGCCTTCAGCTGCATCTAATTGAAGCCACATGACAGACACCAAGCAAGACCAACAGAAGAACCACTCAGTGGAGCCCCGTCACGCCACACACCATGAGGGACAATAAAATGGATTTTAAGTCATTAGGTTTTTTGTTTCTTTTTTTAATAGGGACAGGGTCTTGCTATGTTGTGCAGGCTGGAGTGCAGTGGCTATTCACAGGTGTGGTCATCATGGACTACAGCTTTGAACTCTGGGGCTCAAGAGATCCTCCTGCTTCAACCTCCTAAGTAGCTGGGACATGCCCACCGCACCCAATTTAAGTCACTAGGTTTTGGGATGGTTTATTACACAGCAATAGATAATAGAAACAAAATCTTTTGTCCTTTTTTAAAAATTGAGTTGTCTTAGTGCTTCTTAATTAAGGATTCTTTAAAGGAGGAGTTTTTTCATTGCAAGTAAGACACAAAGTCACATCAATCCACTCACTTTCAAATACAGGATTTTTTTTTTTTCTTTTTTGAGACAGGGTCTTGCTCTGTTGCCCAGACTGGAGTGCCGTGGTGCAATTACAGCTCACTGCAACCTCTAACTCCTGGGCTCAAGCAATCCCGGGCTCAGCCTCCAAACTGCTGGGAATACGGGTGTGAGCCACCACACCCAGCCAAATACAGGATTTTCATCAGCTACTTTTCATTTTTTTGGTGGCAACCATAGTTTTCGTGTTAACTTTTATTCATAAACATCAGTACTCATTCTAACATATGTACATTAGCTATTCTATAAGCAATCCTTCTGCCCCACCCCACCACCACCACAATGCCCAGATTGAACCAATATACATCTGCAGCCAGCAGGCCAAGAAATACCAGAGCAGAACTAGGCCAATGTTGGCCCCACTCAAGCCTCAATTTCCCCGTCTGAATTGAAGGATGTCCTAAAATTTGAGCTCAAGATGTGTTGGGAAGATAGGAGACATAGTAGTCACCACTTCTCTGGCTGTGGTAGACAGAATAATGGTTCCCCTGAAATGTCCATGTCATGATCCCCAGAGCCTGTGAATATTTTACCTTATATGGCAAAAGGGACTTTGCAGATGTGATAAGGGTACGGACCTTGAGACAAATGGATTATCCAGGTGGACCTAATCTAATCACACAAATCTCTAAAATCAGAGAACTTTTCCTGGTTCGGAGAGAAAGATGTAAAGACAGAAGAAGGATCAGAGAGAAGCAACGACGCTGGCTCTGAAAATGGAGGGAAGGGACCAGGAGCCAAGGGATACAAACGGCCTCTGGGAGCTGGAAAAGGCAAAAATGGATTCTCCCCAGAGCCTCCAGGAAGGCCCATTGACACCCTGATTTCAGCCCAGAGAGGCCCACATCAGACTTCTACTCTTCAAAATTGTAGGATAATTAATTTGTGTTGTTTTAAGCCACTAAGTGTAGAGTAATTTGTTACAGCAGCAATAGAAAGTGTAGGGTATTTCATTACATCAACAATAGAGAACTAATTCAGTAGCTGATCTATAATTTCCCTTCCACTAATTAGACCAGCAGAGAACTATGTATGTATTATCTCTCTTAACCAGAGGCACTCCCTCTATATAATTATTTTATTGACTGTTATGTGATTATAGTGACATAGGCTAACATTACACAGCACTATAAAAATCAACTTCAGGAAACACTTTGCTGTTTTTGCCATAATGATGTTGTTAAGGAAGATTTCTTTCTATCAAAGTGTACTCTCCATGAGAACCCAAGAAGAAATTTATTTTCTGTCCTGTACTTCGAAAAGAAAGACTCCTGCTTGAATTTCCCTCTTTGCATTGGCTGCTAGGAAGCTTAAAACGGTGATTCTCAAGCAAGGGCAGCTTAGAGTGGCAGAACCATCAGAATCACCTGGGCAACTTTTGCAAACTGCACTTGCGCCCCCCAGAAAGTCCAGTGTGTCTCCCCAGAGGAAAGTGTTCCCCTTCCTCCCACAAAATCCATTGCTTTGGGGAGCTACTGTGCTATTTAGAGGAGTAAGTCCTGTTCCTTAGGTCTGTTGGGTTAGGGAAAGGGCTAAGAATCTAATGATTCTTAGAGCAGCAGTTCTCAAATATGGTCTGGGAAGTCCAGAAGAGGTCTCCAACACCCTTTCAAGGGATGCCCAAGGTCAAAACTATTTTCATAATAATGTCAAGTGTACAGTGTAAGTTTCCAGAGGCTATATGACACATTACATCACAACAGGCTGGATGAAGGAGCAGACAGGGGAATCTAGCTATATTTTATTAATCCAGACATTAAGGATGTTTGTAAAAATCTAAAACAATGCCACTCTCCTCACTTTTTTCTTTGGAAAATATACTTTTCATAAAAATATGCTATTTACCTTAACATATAATTGATTTATTGTTTTTTAACGAATTAATAAATACTGTATTTCTCAGTTTTAATTTCAAATAACATTGATAGTTATAACCCACATAAGCAAAAGCTCTTTGGATTCCATAATAAATTTTAAGAGTATAAGGGGGTCCCGAAATGTTTATTAACCAGCGAACTGGAGAATCAATTTGTACGTGAAGCTCTCCATGGCATGCATGTTTTGCATTCACCACACACACTCTTTTTTCCTACCTTGGTTTGCCCATTGCCTTATTTTTCTGAGTTTTTGTGGAATGACTATCCTTTAAGGAGCAAATACCTATACAAGCAGCAAGTTAAATGAATCCTTGAAACCCGGGGATTGTTAACCAGTCTGAACTTGTTACCACTAAGTTTATCTTCATCATTTGCGGTGGACTGGCTATGGCTAGCAAGATTGTCCGTTGAATCCAGTCAATTACTGGGTCTCTGTGCTTGCATTTCCTCTCTTCCTGCTCATCTCTCATTTTCCCTCACTCTTGCCACCCTGGGATTGCACCAATAAAGCACAAGCATGTAGGCTTTGCCTAGGCCTCTGTTTTCTAAGGAAATTAGACTGAAAACAGAGTAATATTATTATTAGCTTATATTATTGGCAAGAAAACAGATATGCCCATGTGGATATCCTTTGTGTGACCCTCCATCTCCACTCTCCGCCCTTCTCCGTCCTGCTTCGCTCCCCATGGGGTAACTGCGTGGACCAATCACAGACTCCCTCTCTGGCTTTGGGTAGGTATCGGATAATGCAAGGAGCTGGCAGGTGCTCAGAGGATGGCAGGAGGGTGGGTGGGGATTTTTGTTTCCCAGCTCTCTTTGCGGGGCCACAGGTTGATCAAGGTTACGCTTCCCTACTGAAGGCCATGTCTCCCACTGGCCGGCTCTGTCTGTCCTGCCGCTGCAGCTCCTCTGGGTTCCAGTAACTGCCCGATCTCCAGGCCAACAGCTAGTAGGGGCTCTCCATTACTGCTACGCCCAGGGTGCTTCCCCACCCCATGCTGGTTGCCTTAACCCTGCCTACACCTCCATCAATAGTTCCTTCATTAAACTCTCCTCGATTCCTCTTTGAGGAGCCATAGGTTTCTAAAACGGGCTCTTATTGATACACATTGAGAAGTTGAGTGACTTTCCCAAGGTCACACAAAAAGTAAGTGACAGCACACCTGAGACTACTCGCTCTAACACAGACGGGTAGAATCTTTTTCTGGCCTTGCCAGCCTGCCCAGCGCCCTCCCAGAATCCCTCTGCCCTGCCCAACCTGCCAGAATCTGTGATCCTTTTGTTGGGATGGGATTAAATTCCCTAGGGCTTCTGTCCCGGACCTGGCCAGCAACTCCAGTAACCAGAGCTGTGTGAGAAAAAAAGGCCAAGCCACTGGGGCAGCCGCACCCCAAACAGAGGTGAGGTCTCAGGTGAGTCATACCAATGAGGGGCCACCTCCCCTGTCCCAAGGGTCACTGCTCACCCCAGGCCTGCCTCACCAAGGACCCAGAACAGTGGCCTCCCAGCCCCTGGCTGTCCTCTTCTTTGGCCTTTGCACACAGGGTTCTCCACTCCTCCCTCCCCCACTCAGCAAGTGTCCTGGAGCTAGGACATCTGCCCCCACCCCCACCCTGGCCTCTAGAGATGTGAGATGAGCACAGGACTCTGGGTGGGGCCCTCAGGCTCCCTACCTCCGCCTTCCAGCCCCAGATCCTCTCAGATTCCCAGAGATGGGCTCCAGCCAGGGAGGGTGGGGCTGCTCCTGGGACCATCAGGAGTCACAGGGCTGCCTAGACGGTGACAGAGCTGTGGCAGGGAGCAGACCTTCACCCACCTCTGTGCCTCCAGCTGACTCTAATGTGCCATGTCCCAGCACCTGCTCCTCCCACTTGTGATCCTCGGTAACCTCAGGGGACAGGGGACTGCTGCAAGGGGCCTGGGTCCTAGCATCTGGAGAGCTGGAAAACAGGATTCCTGGGTTCTGCATGGGGAACCGGTTGTCAGAGGGAGGGAAGTAGTGTCAGAGGAGGAGGAGAAGGAGGACATCAGAAGTCGGGAGTGAGGCAGGAGAGGGAGAGGGAGCATGTTTCAAAGGAGAGAGGAGGCCTGGGTTCCCTGGGAGATGGAGTAGCTGGAAAGCTGGGAGTGGGAGTCTGGGATGGGGGAGGGAGCCTGGGAGGGCACATAGTAAGTGCAGCTCTCCAGCCTTTTCCTGTCTTCCTCTGTCTTCGCAGCCATCAGTCCCATCCCAGGAGCCTTCCAGGACTCAGGTAAGGCAGCTGGAATGGGGGAAAGTCATGTGCAGAGGCAGAGAAGAGAGGAGAGGTAGCAGTGGGTGCTGGCAGGGGGACTGAAGGGACAGGAATTGGGAAGGTGGGAGGTGGGGGGTGGAGAGCAGGAAGGGGGGCAGTGCAGGGTCTGGAAGTCATCAGTATCTTCCTCTCTTTACCCTGTGGCATCCAGCTCTCAGTCCTACCCAAGAAGAACCTGAAGATCTGGGTAAGGAAGAGGCCTGGGCATCCTCAGATCTTAAAGGGAAGTTAAGGATGGCTAGGCCACGAGGGAGGTGGAAAAGACCAGAAACGTACGAGTGCCTAGGTCTTTGTTCTTTGTTCAGAGGGGCAAACTGAAGTGGGGTGCGGGACAGGGCTTTGTCCTGAGTTACCTGGGCCTCTGAAGTGGGAGACCTCAGGCGGACTCTGACCTCCAGGCCTCCCCATTGCAGACTGCGGGCGCCTTGAGCCCTCTGCCCGCATCGTGGGGGGGTCAGATGCGCAGCCGGGTACCTGGCCTTGGCAGGTGAGCCTGCATCAAGGCGGAAGCCACATCTGCGGGGGCTCCCTCATCGCCCCCTCCTGGGTCCTCTCCGCTGCTCACTGTTTTGTGAGGTGAGTGTTTGTGCTCGCCCAGCCCCTCTCCTTCCAAGGACAACCCCGCCCCTGCAGTTCGACCCCCTCCCCCACCTCCTACGGTTCTCAAGGCTAATTTGGAGCCGAGCTGCCCAGGCTACCCGTCTCTGCCCCGCAAGCTAGGTGATCCTCAAGGTATCAGGGTCCTGGCTCGTCCCACCACTCCACTCAATATCAAGTCTGAATCCCACCGATCTTTCCGATGCCCCCAATCACCAACTCCAAATCGGATTCGCCAGTCCCCTTTTAGGAGTCTCAGCCCCAAATCCGGATCTGCCTCCGCCCTTCCTGGGCTCCTGCTGATCCCACCTCCTCTTCTGGTTCTGAGTCCCCTCCACCCCCACCCCGAGGGTCCGCCCCTCCACAGCGTCAACCTAAACTCTCCCGCCTCGGCCTCGGCGCAGGAACGGGACCTTGGAGCCCGCGGCCGAGTGGTCGGTGGTGCTGGGCGCGCACTCCCAGGATGGGCCCCTGGACGGCGCGCACGTGCGCGCAGTGGCCGCCATCCTGGTGCCGGACAACTACAGCGCAGTGGAGCTGGGCGCCGACTTGGCCCTGCTGCGCCTGGCCGCGCCCGCCAGGCTGGGCCCCTCCGTGCGGCCCGTCTGCCTGCCCCGCGCCTCGCACCGCTTCGCGCACGGCACCGCCTGCTGGGCCACCGGCTGGGGGGACGTCCAGGAGGCGGGTGAGCGGGCGGGGCGGCAGCCCAGGCGATGGGAGGTCGGAGCGCGGAGCCCACCGAGCGCTTCTGGGGCAGGCCCTCCCCCCCCCCCGCCCGGGCGGGTCCCTGGGGCGGAGCCTCGGGGTCGGGGTTTGCCAGACCGAGGGTCGTCCCCCGCCTGTCTCCAACTGGCCTCCTCCCCAAGGGTTCTCAAAATAAGACTTCCGAGTCACCCTCCCCACACTCCATTCCTCCCAGTTTTTTCTCCCCTGAATTTAGGATCCGGCTAGGGTTCCCATCCCAGCTGTGCTGTGTCGGCCAAAGTGCTTCACCCAGAACATTTCCTCCTCTGTAAAAGGAGGAAAATAGTAGTGCCCGTTTCGTGGGGTTGTTGGGAGGATCGAATGAGAAGATCCCTTTCGAGTTTATAGCACAGTGCCTAGCACAACAGTAACTAATGCGTTGTAGGTATTTTTACCTTAGGGAATCCATGGTAAAGCACTAAAGCACCTGGCATACAGCAGACGGTCCCTTCTCCTTACTCGCCCTCATTCATTCATTCTTTTGCCGAAGATATTTCTTGAGCACCTTCCATGTGCCAGGCACTGTGCGATACACCAGTGAATGTAAAAACCCAGAAGCCCTGCCTACCCAGAGCTTACACTCTAGTGGGCAGACAACACATTCAATACATAGACACACACCCTGTTTGAAGGTGTGGGGGGACCTAGACCATTCCCTGTCATCCCCCTCATCTAGTGCTACCTTTCCATGCTAGCCTCGCCCCCGCAAATATTCCACATCTGCTTGATCAGACCTGCGCCCGTGTGTGGGGCTTTGGGAAGGTGCTGCAGGAGATGCCACAACCTCCATCAGGGCAGGAAGAGTCACCATGAGCACCTCAGAAGTCTGTGTGGACAGGGCCAGCATCCTGACAAGGGGCAGAGCAGGAGACTTCTGGGGAGTCTCTGTGAAGAGAGGATGTATTGCAGGAACATGGGGCGGGATGGAGGCCACCCTGGGGACACAGGTGGGGCATGTTAGATGGAGAAGGGCCAGGATGCCAGGCTGGAGTGAAAGAGGCAGAGGCAACAGAGGCTGCAAAAGCAGCTGAGGCTGCACCACGAAGGCCTTAAGGTCGGCATAGGGCCAAAGTACCCCGCCGGCTCTAGGGGTCCCCAGGAAAGTCCCCAGACCTCCCTGGTTGAGCCCCAAATACAGCTGCAGCTATCACCTGACTTCTTAGGACTCTGAGTGGGCAGGGAAGGAGCTCTGTCTGTGCTTGTCCCCACCCCTTTCTGCATCCTGAGACTCATTTCTATCAAAAGCAGATTCTCCTCAAGGTAGGGCTGAGGCCCCAGGTTTAGACAGGAGGATCCATTTCTTGTTCTTGGTAAGACCAGAGCTGAGCTTTAGAAACTTCCTCTAGCAGCAGCAAGTGAAGAGTGGATTGGGGACCAGACCAGTCAGGACGCTGGGTCAACATTCCAGGCCCAAGGTTATGCTGTCTGAACTAGGGTAGTGACAGTGAGAATGCCAAGAAGTCACAAATGAGAGGATTTCATGACCTGGGAGCTGATTGAGGAAGGAGAGTTGAGAGAAGGGTCAGGGATGACACACAGATTCCTTGGGTGGCAACTTGGGAGAGGACCACATCGAGTCTGTATGGCATCTTTGTGAAAGAATGCCTTCTGGGACCAACACGCCTCCACATCAGGGCTCAGAGCTTAATGATTATAGCCCCTATGCACATCCTTTGTTGTGGGGACCTTTTTGCAGTGCACGACCTGCACAACTACACATGGAAGCTCTTATTGGGTGCTTGATGGGGCCATTCCTGAGATAAGGACATAGGAAGAAGAACAGACAGGAGCCTGGGGAGATGTGGTTGATGTGGTTAATGTGGTGGGCTGAGGTGCCATGGGGCATCCAGATGGAGATGTCCAGGAG
The DNA here is from genome assembly GCA_004363605.1 of Indri indri. Classification (NCBI taxonomy): domain Eukaryota; kingdom Metazoa; phylum Chordata; class Mammalia; order Primates; family Indriidae; genus Indri; species Indri indri. Next base: position 10,587 of record RJWJ010012052.1, read on the forward strand.
GCAGCTGGAGGGGACAAAGCTGAGCCCTGGGAACTGGGGCCTCGATGCCTACCTCACAGTATCTGTTCTCTGGTTCTGCCCCCAGACCCTCTGCCTCTCCCCTGGGTGCTACAGGAAGTGGAGCTAAGGCTGCTAGGCGAGGTTGCCTGCCAGTGTCTATACAGCCAGCCTGGTCCCTTCAACCTCACTCTCCAGCTATTGCCAGGGATGCTGTGTGCTGGCTACCCGGAGGGCCGCAGGGACACCTGCCAGGTGAGGAGAGGCCCCTGCACCTGCCTGGCAGGGCCTGAGTGCTAACCAATGAGGAATCGATAAATATCATCTCTGTGAGCCTCACCTGCAAAGAGAGAGCATGATTGCCAATGCATGGGGTAAATGTGAAGATAGAATAGGATAGAAGCTGGGCTCGACTAGTGGGCGCTGTTATTTCTGCCATAAAGTGCCTACTCTGCAGCGAGCTCGCCTGGTCAGAAGCCCGGCACACCACTTATTTGTTGTGCGAACTTTGCCCAGTAATTAACCTTCCTGTGCCCAGACTTTCCCACCTGGAAGATGGAGATAATAGTATTACCAACCTGATAGAGTTATTGTAATGATTAACAGTATCTTGTCCTTAATAAGACCTAAATGAGTATTGGCTATTATTATTATAATTATCCCACATCCCAGCCCACAGCACAACACCTATTACTTAGTACGTGCTCCATAAATAGTTATTGAAAAAAATGAATTAATCACTAATCCTTCACAGAAGAGATAACCTGCTAAAGGCCAAAATATCATACATTTTAACCATTTTGCTTAGAAATCTTCCTCAAATGACACATATTTTTGAGGGCGCCCAAGCATGCAGGGTGGTGGTGGGGATTCGAGCTAGATGGTCTTCAGTGTCACTCCCAATTCTGAGGTTACAGGACCCTTGGACATAACTCCCTGTCTTCTTGAACAGAATTGCAAACAATTCAAATCCTTGTGGACCAGTGCTCTCCAACAGAACTTCCTGCAATGATGGAAATGTTTCATATCTGTGCAGTCCAGTATGGTAGCTGCTAGCCACAGTTGGCTATTGAACATTTGAAACGTTGCTAGTGGGACTGAGGAACTAAAATTTTAATTTTATTTAAATTTAATTAATTAAATTTAATAAATTTACACTTAAATAGCCACATGTGGCTAGTGGATACCATATTGGACAGCACAGCTCTAGATGATTCTGAGCCTTCTGAGCCTTCTTTGTGACCCTCGTCGGGTTACAGAGATGCCTGGCCTGTGTCACAAAGATGCCTTAAGGACAATACTCCAACATTAAATGGCCCCAGTCCCACTGTTTGAGTGTCTGTTCATTCTGGTTCTTCCTCTTTACTTGCTTTGAAACCGTCCCTTCTTGCTGCCTTTAGTTGGCCTATTTTTACCAGCCTCTTCCTCCTGAACACCAGCATCTCCGATTTATTTTGTAAACAATTGGGTGAACTGAGAAATCAAAGACAGGGTTTGTTTGAACTATTTACTGAAGAAGAACCATTTGGCTGTGAACGACACCTGCAGGGTTCTCTTGCATGGCCTTTAATGCATGAGCTGGTGCTCCTGGCTGTGACTGCTCCCCGCCTTTCTGCTTCACAAGGTTTTCTTCTGTTCAGAGTTGCACGGAACACAGAGGACAAAGCACAGCCAAGGTGGCTGTGTGTGGGGCCAAAAGGAGGTGTAGGACCTTTTTGAGGAAGCCAGTGTAGGCTGGTGGGTCCCTGGGATGATCTCCTCACATGAAGTCATTATCATTAGGGTGACTCCGGGGGGCCCCTGGTCTGCGAGGAAGGCGGCCGCTGGTTCCAGGCAGGAATCACCAGCTTTGGCTTTGGCTGTGGACGGAGGAACCGCCCTGGAGTCTTCACTGCTGTAGCTTCCTATGAGGCATGGATACAGGAACAGGTGATGGGTTCAGAGCCTGGGCCTGCCTTTCCCATCCAGCCCCAGGAAGCCCAGTTAGGTCCCCGGGAGCCCACGGAGGAGAACTGCACCGTTGCCCTGCCAGGTGAGTGGGCAGGACCCCTAGATGTGAAAGGGACATGGGAGTTGGGTGGAGATTGCTGGCTGAGGGGGGTTCAGGAGGCTACCTGACCCAGGCCTCTCACCCCTCAGAGTGCGGGAAGGCCTCGCGGCCAGGGGCCTGGCCCTGGGAGGCCCAAGTGATGGTGCCGGGATCCAGACCCTGCCATGGGGCGCTGGTGTCTGAAAGCTGGGTCTTGGCACCTGCCAGCTGCTTTCCGGAGTGAGTGAGAGTCCACACCTCAGGCAGATTCTTGCCCCTCCCCCACATCGGCCTGAGAAACCACCATCTACCTGGCCCCGGCCCTTCCCCTGGGCAGGATGGGGATGGGAGGCACCTCAGTCTGGAATGCGGGCTCCCATTCGGAGATGTAGGATCCAGCACAAAAAGAGGGCTACCAGTCTGGAAGGGGCGGGAGAGGGGTAGTGTAAGTTCGATCCAGGATGCAGGGGTCTAAGTGCACTGTTCGAACGGGGGTGAGGTGAGGATCCGGCCGCGGAAGCAGGATCTTAGCCTGGAGACAGAGGCTAAGCCAGGAGTGCGAGGTTTCCAGCCGGGTGTGCGGGATCTGGCTCACGTCCCCTGCTCCCCATCTGGCAGCCTTATCAGCTCCGGCCGCCCGCCCCGCGACCTCGAGGCCTGGCGCGTGAGGCTGCCCTCGCGTCCCCGCGCGGAGCTGGTGGCGCGCCTCGTACCGCACGAGAACGCATCGTGGGAAGACGCCTCGGACCTGGCGTTACTGCAGCTGCGCGCGCCTGTGAACCTGAGCGCGGCCCCGCGGCCCGTGTGCCTACCCCACCCGGAACACTACTTCCTGCCTGGGAGCCGCTGCCGCCTGGCTCGCTGGGGCCGTGGGGGTGAGCGGGGCGCCGGGCCATGGGTGGCGCTGGGCGGAGCGGGGACCGCCTCGGCCGCAGCGCGGGCCTCCGCCCTTTCTCCCCCAAGAATCCGCGCCTGGCCCCAGCGCGCTGCTGGAGGCGGAGCTGTTGAGCGGCTGGTGGTGTCACTGCCTGTATGGCCGCCAGGGGGCGCCAGTGCCGCTGCCGGGAGACCAGCCGCTTGCACTCTGCCCCGCCTACCAGGAGGAGGAGGAGGCGGGCCGCTGCTGGGTAAGCGCCAGGGGCGGAGCGTGCGGAAGGCGGGGCTGAGTAGGCCCCGGGGGAGGCGGAGGGAACTGGGGGCGGGGCCTGAGGAACTGGGCGTGGCGGAGCGCTCTGGGCGCGGAGACGGGGTGGAGGCAGGGCCAGAAGGAGCTGGGGGCGGAGCCTGGCCGTGGAGGACTTTTTAAGAGTAGGGGTCAGGTGGGGCTTTGGACGGGTTGTGGGGTTTCTCACCATCCCTAGATTTAATCCTCAAGTGTGGGCTGAATTCTCACACAAATTAGTATCACACACACACACACACACACGCACACATACTTTTTTGCCGCAGAATGACTCGCGTTGGAGCCTTCTGTGCCGGGAAGAAGGGACCTGGTTCCTGGCTGGAATCAGAGACTTCTCCAGTCACTGTCTACGTCCCCGAGCCTTCTTCCCCCTGCAGACGCATGGCCCATGGATCAGCCATGTGACTCGGGGAGCCTACCTGGAGGACCAGCTAGCCTGGGACTGGGGCCCTGAAGGGGAAGAGACTGAGGCACAGACTTGTCCCCCACACACAGAGCATGGAGGTGAGCAGGGCACCTTTAGGGCTTAGGGGCTCTTGGGGGTACATAGATCCATGGCAGGGGCTTCAGGGGTCAGCTGTGGGGCCCCAACTGAGGTGGCCCCCTCCTCTCCCTAGCCTGTGGCCTGCGGCCAGAGGCCGCTCCTGTGGGGGTCCTGTGGCCCTGGCTGGCAGAGGTGCATGTGGCTGGTTATCGAGTCTGCACTGGGATCCTTGTGGCCCCAAGCTGGGTCCTGGCAGCCACTCACTGTGTCCTCAGGTGGGTCTCACTCATTTCCTAGGCAAGAGGCTGGAGGGAAAAATGGGGAAATGAACCAAAGGGCTCCTACAATAGCGGATATTCTCCCTTTAGGGCTCTCACAGCCCAGGGAAACCACCGTGAGATGTTTTAAGACAGAAGAGAGATTTGGCAGGAGGAGTAATGAAGGAGTTAGTGTCATGACCCTGGAGAGTTATTGCACCCTTTCCCCTGGGCTGGGGAGGACTTTACAAGCAATGGGGAGAGCAGGAGGTGACATTGGGACTTGTTCCAACAGGCTGGGCTCTACAACAGTGCCTTACATTGAAGTGTATCTTGGCCGGGCAGGGGCCAGCCCCCTCCCACAGGGCCACCAGGTATCCCGGTTGGTCATCAGCATCCGCCTGCCCCGGCACCTGGGACTTAGGCCCCCCCTGGCTCTCCTGGAGCTCAGCTCCCGGGTGGAGCCCTCCCCATCAGCCCTGCCCATCTGCCTCTACCCAGGGGGTATCCCTCCGGGGGCCAGCTGCTGGGTGCTGGGCTGGAAGGACCCCCAGGACCGAGGTGAGAGCCCTGGGTCACGGGAGTGAGGAGTAACTGGAGGCCAGAACCCTGGAACAACGCTCTTTCCTCTCTCTAGTCCCTGTGGCTGCTGCTGTCTCCATCTTGACATCTCGACTGTGTCACTGCCTCTATCAGAGCATTCTGCCTCCTGATACCCTCTGTGTCCTGTATGCAGAGGGGCAGGAGGACACGTGTGAGGTACAGTCATCCCAGTCATCGGGATCCAGGGAGTGGGGAGGCCATGCTGGGCAGCTGGACCCTAGAGAAAGACCAGGGTTGGAATTCCTGAGTGTTGGGCCCCAGATGGGAAGCAGTACTTGCTGGCTGGCCCTTGGGGAGCGACCACCCTGGATGCTTAAAGATGGAGACAAGGAGTGCTTTGTGGCTGGACCCTAGGGGAAGGTGCAGAGAACCAGGAAGAAGGATAACAGACCCATTTAGCCTTGGCTCTGACTCTGCAGGTGACCTCAGCCCCTCCCCTCTTGTGCCAGACTGAGGGAGGCTCCTGGGTCCTCATGGGCATGGCTGTTCGAGGCAGCCGGGAGCTTTTTGCTGCTGTTGGCCCTGAAGAGGCCTGGATCTCCCAAACGGTGGGGGAGGCCCACTTCCTGCCCCCTGGTGGCTCCCCCTACTGGCCCCCCGAGGGCAACAACCTCTGCCCCCCAGACCTGGCTAGGGCCTCAGGCTCCCCTCGGGCTGTTCTGTTCCTGCTGCTACTGACTCCCCTGATCCAGAGCTGAGGGGCCCGGGTCCCAGTGCCACTTCCTTCTCTGCCCTCCATTTCCCGCCCAGTGGGGCTGGAATGTGGCCCAACCAGCTGGCTCCCTTGCCAGAACCTCCAGAGGACCCCACCCACCAAGACTGCAGCCTCTTCTGATAATTGGGCTATTTTGGGCCCAGGAATCCTTGGGGGTGGCGGGAGGAACAGACAATAAAGGTGTAGACGCAGACACATGTGTGGCCTTGTGGTATTGCTGGGAGCAGGCAGAGCGCTGAGTGCCTGGGAGGCTAAGGGGGAAGCCCAGAGGGCAGGGCCTCTCCCTCCTCCGTGAGTGAGTCAGGCCTTGGGCTCTCAGGAAATGTGTCCCTGATAATGTGGCTGTTCCCTCATTCCTGCCCCAAGGCAGGGAGGCTGGGTGGCCAGCTGGTTGTGTGTCACCTCCCCAGTGGAATCAATGTCCCCAGCACCTGGTGGACACCTCAGCTCTAGCTCAGACCCTGCTGCCCACCAACCCCTCCAGCAGGAAAGACTGAGGGCGAGAGGCGGAGCTGCCCCGCACATACACACCCTGATGAATGATGCCCCAAAATGTCACCAGCACGCACACATGACACTTCTGCATCCTGGCCTTGGGCCCTGTGTGTATACATCCCGCTGGCTCACCCACGCTTACCCCTGCACTCCCTGCGTTCATTCAACCCATATTCCCTGCTGACTACTAAGTCATGACACAATTGGGTTCTGATATATAAGCCCACGAAGTGCTCCCAATCTAGTGGGGAACACATGTGGACACCCCTGCCTGGGGATCAGGAAAGGGTCATAGAGGAGGTGATGTTTGAGCAGAGAAAAAGGAAAGAATAAGAACGTGGGGAAGAGGTGTGTCGGGGTGAAAGCCAGCTGCTGAGGGTGGCAGAGCGTCTCCTCTGGGGCTGGGCACAATCTCCGGGCTGAGTAGGCAGAGGATGGGGGAGGGGGGCCCAGAGGAAAGCTGGAAGTTATCCCTGGGAGCTTGATCCCATCCCAAATAGAATATCCCCCAGAAACACCACAGGGACGCACCTACCCAGTCTGTCACCCAGATGCCATCACCGACAAACCCTGAATACACCCCGGCCTCTGCCTGAACCCACCCACAGTGCCCCGTGTCCTGCCGCCCCCTCCTCCCCAGCTTAGATCCCTTCCCAAGTCAGCCCCTCCTAGAGGTAGTTCCCTGACCTCCAGCCTGGGGCTCAGGGGTCCAGTCACCTAGTCTGCTGGAAAGTGGGTGAGGGTCTGTTTTTCCCGAAGCTTAGACTCCACAGGTATTTGGAATTGCCACAGATTCCCACCCCCTGCAGAGGGTGCACCTCACCCCCACCCCAGTCACATGTCTGCCACCTGTGCCCTTCACTTTTTTTTTTTTTTTTTTTTTTTTGGAGACAGAGTCTCGCTCTGTTGCCTGGGCTAGAGTGCCGTGGCGATAGCCTAGCTCACAGCAACCTCAGACTCCTGGACTCAAGCGATCCTCCTGCCTCAGCCTCCCAAGTAGCTGGGACTACAGGCATGCACCACCATGCCCGGCCAATTTTTTCTATATATTTTTAGTTGTCCAGCTCGTTTCTTTCTATTTTTAGTAGAGACGGGGGTCTCGCTCTTGCTTAGGCTGGTCTCAAACTCCTGACCTTGAGCGATCCTCCGGCCTCGTCCTCCCAGAGTGCTAGGATTATAGGTGTGAGCCACCATGGTGAGCCACCACACCTGGCCTTGCCCTTCACTTTAGAATGCTGCCCCTGGGCCACAGCTCCCCCATCTTTGCCCTCACACCTTTTCGTGACCCCCCATGGGTCTCAGTTCTTGCGGCCCCTCCACGAAGACCCTCCACGATGTCTGCCTTGTTCACTCGCCCCAGAGCCCCCATTCTTGTACATCACGATTCCTGGTTGGAAACTATTCTATAATTATTTGTGATTATTTGATTCAAGTCCATCACCCCCACCTCACCGTGAGCTCAGGGAGAACAGGGTTAGTGTGTGTTTTGTCCCCTGCGCCAGGAACATCAGGTACTTAGTAAATATCTGTGGGATGATTGGCCAGACAAGATTGCCACCTGCCCATGCAGGCTTCACAGAAAGGGCTTGGAATGGCCCTAGCCTGGCCCCTAAAACTGGGCCTAAGGAGGAAGGGAGGGAGGAGTGACTGCAGCCCCAAGATAACAAAGGCTGGGCTAGGCCCTGGGGGGCATAACTGGTCTGAGAGACCTGAAAGACCCGGGACCGAGGACAGTAGGCTCACAATCCAGGGAGGCTGGCCATCAGATTTTCCAGTCTGGCCTCAGACTGCTCTCTGGCTGGTCAACCCCTGCACCCGACCCAACACCGGCCTGGGGTCTGAAAGGACTCAGGACTTTGGCGGCAAGCTGAGCGGACCGAGCATAGCAAGAGGGCGGGGCCAGGGGCGGGGCCGGCAGGTAGATGCCTTTTCGCTCCAGGAGCCGCCACTCTGGGAAGGTCTCTACGGGGCCAGGCCGTGCCGGACCGGAGACACGTTCACAGTGCTAGCTTCGGAGACTTCAAGCGTCTCCCCCCGGGCCCCCTGTGGCCACTCCCTGCCTTAGAAGCCAGGCTTGGACACCTGCTTCCCCTTCCCAGCCAGATTCTGGGATCCCTTTCCTCAGAGCCGACACATCTGGATCCTTCCTTCGAAACCAGCCCTAGGGTCCTTTGCCTTGTGTGCCCTGTGTCTCCCCCGGGGGCCCTCGTTCTGGGCCATGGCCCAGAGCGTGGGCCTGGGGCCTGGGCAGCTGGAGGCTGTGGTCATTCTGCTCTGTCTTGGATTATTCCGGTCGGCGACGGGTAAGTCTGTGCAGGGCAGGGAGATTGGGGGTAACACGCTGGAGGGAGCAGGTATAATCCTTTCCTGGGACACGTCCTCATCCCGGGCTCAAGAATTCCTTCCACCTTTGCCCTCCCAGGGAGGGGGCCAGCCCTCTGGAGAAGTGGCAGGCACTAAAGGAAGGGTCGGGGAACTCGGGTCTTCCGCGCTTACCCCTCCCTCTTTCTCTCTCTCTCCAGGAGCTGATGGGGCCGAAGGTGAGGCCTGCCGGGGGAAACGGGGGAGGGGAAAAGGGAGGGGACATGGATTCAGATTCCCCTGCGTGTTCAACAAGTGCCTGGCCCTCTGCTGGGCTGTCCCACCCACCCACATTCTTTCGAGTTTCCCAGTCGCTCCGTGAGGGGGAGATTGTAGCCCTCACTTTGTGAGTAAGGAAACTGGGTGCAGAGAAGCAGCGACTTGCCCAAGGGCACGCAGCCAGTGAGTGGTGCAGCTGGGATTTAAACTCACCTCCGACTGGCAAAGTGGGGCACTTGAGATGGTTTTGAGGTAAACAAACCAAGAGCCTCCTTTCTTCGAAGGCACACAACGCGGCTCTGAGTCAGACAGGTTTTCAATCTGGGCTTCACCACTCGCCCACTGTGTGGCATTGGCCAAGTCCCATCACCTGCCTGCCTAAGCCTCGGTCTCCTCACCTCTAAAATGCAGTTGTCTGTCTCCTGGGGCTGTAGTGAGGGTTCTAGGAGATAAAGGAAGTGAAAGCCCCTGCAGGGCCTGGCACTGCTGGAACACTCACTAAATAGTAGCTATTGTCCCGATTATGAGGGAGAGGAGGAGTCTGGCTGGCAGTTTCTCTTGCTCCTAGGAAGGTGACTTTGTGAAGGGCAGTTGGGCTCCGCTCCAAAGCGGCCTTGGTAGGGGAGGGGCTGGGCAGTCCTGGAAACTAGACGATCACATCATGGGAGCCCAGTTCTTCTGCTCGTTTGCACAACACACATCCATGACTCCATGGGCACTGGGGATGTGAGAATCTGCCCCTAGGGAATGCCCAGGTTGGTGTGGTTGAAACACACAGTTGTAGACACCAGAATGGTTGTGAGACTGGGTAGTGTTGGGGAAGCGCGGGGACCCTGGGAGCCCAGAGGCAATGCCCAGCTCACCTAGCAGGCTCTGACAGGCTGCGGAGGGCCTGCCATTTGAACAGAGTCCCCACAGGCAAAGAGAAGTTTGCCAAGCAGAGGAAGGATGGGGAAAGGTGTTCCTGGCGATAAGCAAAGGCCCAGAGAGGAGCAAGTGTGTGGCCCGCTGTATGTAATAGGAAGCGCCCAGAGGGATGGCTGGAGTAGATGGTAGTGCCATGGAAGGCCGGGAATATCGCGAGGGCAACATGGAGCCGTGGAAGGGTTTAAGCAGGGGTGTGACCTGGTCAGCTGTGGTTTATGAAGATCTTCAGGCTGCCCATGCCTGGCGAGCTGTGGGGTGGAGACAGAAGGGAGGCTGACTTCTGTGAACCCACTTCCCAAGCTCTAAACCAGATCGCCTGGGATATGTGGGTGCAGCAGGGCTAAGGATCTGACTCGCCTCCCTTCCTCCCTGGGCAGCCCTTTGTGGTGTGGTCCCCCAAGCACGCATCACAGGTGGCAGCAGTGCAACCCCTGGTCAGTGGCCTTGGCAGGTCAGCATCACCTATGATGGCAACCACGTGTGTGGCGGTTCTCTCGTGTCTGAGCAATGGGTGCTCTCAGCTGCTCACTGCTTCCCCAGGTACCAGTTGGGTGGGGGACAGGGGGTGGAAGTCAAAAGTGGGTTGAAGGTCAAAGATCATGGGTCAATCCAGCTCAGAGGTTGGGGTTCCTGGGTTGGGTCTAAGGGTATCAGCAAAATCTGAAAGGACCAGTTAGGAGTGAAGGTGAGGGGTCAGAGGTTACAGGATAAAACTAGGGTGCAATTTAAGGCCTACAAGGGGCTGATCAGAGTCAAGGGTTGGATGCTACAAGGCAACAGGGATCAGGGAACAAAGAGAGGTCCCCCTGGGTCCCAGCCTCGGCCCTTCTGCCCGCAGCGACCACCGCATGGAAGACTATGAAGTAAAGCTGGGGGCCCACTACCTGGACATCTACTCCCAGGACGCCAATGTCGGCACCCTGGCACAGGTCATCGTCCACCCCAGCTACCGTGAGGAGGGCTCTGAGGGTGACATCGCACTCCTCCGCCTTAGCAGCTCTGTCACCTTCTCCCGCCACATCCGGCCCATCTGCCTCCCTGCAGCCAACGCCTCCTTCCCTAATGGCCTTCATTGTACTGTCACTGGATGGGGCCACACGGCCCCCTCAGGTGAGGTGGGGAGCTGGATGCCAAGCAGCACGGAGGGGAAGCCCCACTTGGGGTCGGAGGCCCTGAGTAAACATCTCCTCCCCCACAGTCAGCCTCCCGAGCCCCAGGCCACTGCAGCAGCTCGAGGTGCCACTGATCAGCCGCGAGACCTGTAATTGCCTGTACAACATCAACGCCAACCCCGAGGAGCCCCACTTTATCCAGCAGGACATGGTGTGCGCTGGCTATGTGGAAGGTGGCAAGGATGCCTGCCAGGTAAATGCAGGGGCCTGGGGCGGGGGTGGGGCAGACGAGACAGTGCCTCTTGAGAGAGGAGGGCTGGCATGGATGACTGGAGGCCTGGGGCCTGCTCCTGACCCCTGTTGTATGGCTCTTCTCCTCAGGGTGACTCTGGGGGCCCACTCTCCTGCCCTGTGGAGGGCCTCTGGTACCTGGCAGGCATTGTGAGCTGGGGCGATGCCTGTGGGGCCCCCAACAGGCCTGGTGTGTACACTCTGACCTCCAGCTATGCCTCCTGGATCCAATACCACGCGAAAGAACTCCAGCCTCATGTGGTGCCTCAAATCCAGGAGTCCCAGCCTGATGGCAACCTCTGCAGCCAGTCTCTGCTCTTCAGCTCTGCCCTGGCCCGGGGCTTGCTGGGGCCCATCCTTCTGTTGCCTCTGGGCTTGGCCCTGGGCCTCTTCGGCCCATAGCACAAGCACTGAGCTACTCACCCCGGCAGCTGCCCCTACTTCCAGGACTGATACAACACATGTGCCTGTTCCCAGGAAGGGATCTGGCCCTCCCTGATACCCTCTGCACCTGGGCCCTGGTGAGCCACTCCTTCCTTCCAGGACTCTGTGGGAGGCCAGGGCATGATCCTGATCTTTGAGCCTATTCTTCTGGGTTTAATGTTGTGACTGTAACCCACAGTCCAAGTTTTACTGCCTGTGGTGCTGGCCAGAACCTCTGGCCACCTCCACGGGGTGTCCACAAGCCTACTGGGTAGGCTCCCATAGAGCTCCCAAGGACCTCTGGCTATAGAAATGAGCCCCGGCTCCCACCTATTTCCAGAAGACCGGGCACCTGCCCAGCTGACAGCTGCTCCAGTGCCCCAACCGCCCTGCCTGACTAGGCCTGAACTTTGCCCTCTTCCTTGTTTCTGGGCTCAGGCTGCCTTCGGGCAGCTTGTTTTGAAGGACAGGAAAGGCCCCAATCTTGCCCCATTGGCTGCTAAGCGCCACCCCCCCACCAGCCCTGACTCCCGGAATCCGGAGGACTGAGCCCCCGCTGGAACCGGGCTGGGGCCTGCATCTGGGGTAAGCGACAGAAGGAGCGGGGAAGAGTAAAATGTCTTGAGCGCAACAGGCGCGTGCGTGTAAAGTGAGATGAAGACCATCAGCTCTTGGCCTCTCCCTCCCACCTCCAAAGTCCAAAGCCACCAGCAGAACTTACTTTATTAAAAAAAATGACGAAACAGATCTGTACATATTTACAGGCTACGGGCAAGAGGCACGGGTCCAGCAGCAGGGGCACAGGCTGCTCACTTCTTGGAGAGTTTGACTTGCTTGTGTTTGGGGGGTGCCCACTTGAGGCAGACAGAGTCCACTGTGGGGAGAAGAGGCAGGAGAGGCGGAGCTGGGCCTCAGGCCAGGCCTGCTCACACCTGGCTGCTCCGCTCTGGGCCCAGGCCAGGTTTCACCTCCTCCGGTTGAGAACAAAAGGGCAGACTGAGTGGGAGGGGGGTGAGCAGGGAAGCCCAGGAATGAGTGGCCTGCCCTAGGCTCTATCCTGGCAGCTGGTCCAACTGGTTTGGGGTCATGTGACAGCAAAAAGGAGGCCTTGGCTCTCAGCAGGTCTTATATCTATCTACCCTCCCACCTACACACGCACGCGCACATACGCACGCTTGCCCCTGTGTGCAGGAGCCCCCCCCTACCCACCTGTGATGGGTGGCTTCTTATACTGGGCACTTTTAAGGTGTTCCTCTACCAGCTTGGGTGTGACACAGATCACATGCTGGCCTTTCCAGTACTTGACCATGTTGAGGGACTGTAGGGTACTGATGATGTCATTCTGGGTGATACTGGTCATCTGGCTGCAGAAAGGGATTAAAGCAGATGCTGGAGATAATTCCCTTGTAGGGTCTGGTTGGGACAGCAAAAGGGGACAAGAAGACAAGATCATGGCCAATCTAAGGAGAGCCCTTTCCTTGAGGGTTCCAGGATGCCTCCCTCACAAGGTCTTTGATGGGCAGCTTGCCCTGGACATGGATGGGGATGAGGGCCCTCACCTAAGGTCCTTGATGGACAGTGTGCCCCGGAAGTCCCGCAGGATCTCCAGCAGGACCCACGACCAATAGCTGCGGTAGCTGAGTTTGCCCAGGTCAGACAGCGGCTTCTCTGGGGAGCCTACTGTGCTCTCTAGCTTGGACAGCTCGTAACCTGGCAATGGTAGAAAGAGGATCTCAGGACCCAGCCCACCCTGGTACCCCTGCCACCACAGATGTCCCCTTCCCAGACAGGCCAGGAGCTACTCACTGAAAGCAATGAGAAACTTTCCGTAGCCACGGCGCTGGTAGGGGGGCAGGGTGAGGATGCAGGCCACGTTGTTTCCATCTGGAGACTCCTTCTCCTACGGGGTGGGGGTGGCTGCTCAGGACCCCTGGGGAGGCTCAGCCCCTATTCCAGTACCCTCCCTCCCCTCCCCCAACCTGAGTTTCTGACTCAGCACCTTAGAAAAGTAGCCGACAATGTGGGCCCCTTGCCTGTCCACCTCAGTCAAAATGTAAAAGACGAAGGGCTCCACGTCAAAGTACAACGTCTTGTGGTCCAGGAAGAGCTTGGCCAGCAGACACAGGTTCTGACAGTAAATCTGAGGGGCAAAGGAGGTGGGAACAGGCTCAGGGAGCAAGTACGACTCCTGCAACTCCTGCACTCAGCCTGGGCATGAGCTGCCACCCTGCTCTGCAAGTGCCAGGCCAGTAGGAAGAGGGCTCCTCACCAGGCCAGGAATATTTAGGACAGGAAGAAGTCCATTTCTGATGGGCAGGGAAACAGAAAATCGGAGAGCCTGCAGCACTCTGGGAGGTAATGGCAGAGCAGGACTGGCCATGACTACCACTGCTGAGTGCTAAATACGAGCCAGATGCTTTCCACAAATCATTTGTTCTATCTTCAAAGACACCGACTCTCAAGTTTTAGCCCAGGAAACTGAGGCTTTGAGGAGATAAGTGGCTTGCCCAAGGTCCCAAGGCTGGTGAGTGCCAGGCAGGAATTCTAATCGGTATATGAGTTCTGTCGAGTTCAAAGCTGTGTCCCCCAGCACCTAGCGACACATGAAGCTGAGTGCTTGGTAAAGGTCTGTCTGCCGGCTTGGGCACACTCCTGTGCTGGGCCTCATCAGTCTCCCGGCTGCAGACACAGAGACCCACCCAGACCAGCACCAGGAGACAATGAAACCCTGAGTTTGGCTTCATGACAGATTAAGGGGCTCTCTGGTTTCTGACACCCTTTGACATCCACTCTCTCATTTGACCTGGCAACTGTGTCAGCCCAGCACTGGCAGTTGTTTTACTTAGGAGGAAACTGAAGCTCTGGGAGAGGAAGTGCTTGCCTGAGGCCTCAAGCTGATAGAGGGTAGAGGCTGGGAAACACCCCATATCTCCAGCGGGAGCCCTTTCTGCCATTCCACCTGTTCATGCTCAGGAAGGCAGAGCAGCAGGCAAGGGCTGGGCTCAGAGAGTGTTCAAGTACAAGGCTAACTGAGCCCCAACAGGTCACCAATAATAACAAAGGCCCATGTTTACTCAGCACCTACTAGATGCCAGGCTAAGCACTTGACATTTGCTATCTCATTTGCTCCACTAACTACCCGATTAGGTAAATACTATGACTCCTGTCATATGGACAAGGAAACAGGAACGAACAACATTAAGTAATTTGTCTGCGGTCAGTGGGGAAGTGACAGGGCCACTGGAAGCCAGGGGCCACTGTAAGGCCTACCCTCTTCGTCTTACACGATATTGCCCTTCCGCAGAGGGACACTTGGTGAGATCTTCCCAGACTGACTAAGCAAAGGTCAAGTTCTCAACAGCGGCAAAGCAGGCCCCAAAGGCCTCACTGAAGTCATTCTGCCAGGAACAAGGAACTCAGCCCTCCTAAGCCACAGAGCTCTCAGGCAGGAAATCTCACACAAAGCAGTCCCCTCCCAGGCAAAAACAAACACCTTTCCTTGAAAGGGAAGGAGAAAGCTCTTTTAAGAGCAGCCTCAGGCAAGACAATCTCCACTCTGGGTTTCGGATCTACCCAAGTTTGAACTGACCCCATCAGAAGAAAAGTTCTCAGGGACAGAATGGAAACTGGCCTGAGGCTGACACCACACAGCGATGGGTTTACTATGTACCCAGGCCAAGTGCCAGGCTAAGCGAGCCCTCACAGGCCTTTTTCTCATAGAGGCTCACCCTCAGGCTGGCCTTACCCTTCTAGGAGGTACCCAGTGCTTCCCCCACCCCTGCCCACAGCCCCTTGGGCACCAGCTCACCTTGTGGTCCTTGCCATCCACTTCATACACAGAGATGTTGCTCTTGCGATAAATCTCCTTCCCAGGGGGCTGCCGCCACTGACACTGGCCCTGGGGGGTGGCGTGGGGGAACAGAGGCTTAAGACCCAGAGGTTCTCTGCTTGGTGCCTCCCCACACCACCACAGTGTGGCTTAGAGCAAGTCTCTGCCTCTGTCTCCCCTATTCAACATTTGCACCTAATTGAGTAATCTCCCAGCAATCTTAGGAGAGAGATCCTATTTTACCAAGGTATAGAGAGGCTAAGCGATTTGCTCAATTACCACACAGCAAGATGATTTCAGGTCTATGTCGGCCTGGCCCTAGAAGGCACTCATCCATGACACTGGCTTTCCTAAACCGCATATATCTGCCACAGACTGCACGCTTTGGGAAACAGCCCACTGTGCTAGTGAGGAGAGTGCTCCATTCCCGACAGCCCCTGTGTACCAACTCTTCCCATCTGTCCACACCTTAAGGTCCCATTGCTCAGGGGCTCTGTGTGCTTCCTCTTTTGCACCGAGGAGCCTGGCACTGGGGTGGCCTGGGTAAACCTGTGATAAAGGGCAAGGGACCTGAGGAGGTGGTAAGGGCAGAGATTACTGTCCCTATTCCAGAGAAGAGGAAACTGAGGTCTGGAGAAGAACAGCAAGTTGGCCAAGGTCACCCTGCCAGCAATGACAAAGCCAGGCCTAGAATCCAGGTCTCTTGACCCTTGGGCAGCTGTTCCTTGTACTCAACTCCTCTGGACCTGTCTCTCTTCCTGGTGCTGCTGGCTCAGCTGCCCTCAGCCTTGACGCCTGCCTCTCTCACCAGGACCAGCCCAGACTCACCAAATGGAAGCGGTAGCTCTTCTCATATTTCATGTACTTGAGGCAATACTCGCAGAGCCAGAGCTTGGGCTGTTTCCCGTAGTCTTCAGGGAATGGTGAGAAGTACCAGGCATCAATTTCATAGTTCCCAATGTGGATCTTGTCCACGTACTTCACCTTGGTGATCTGCAGGGACAGTGGGGACAGTGCATGGTTGAGCGGGGGAAAGGAAGGAATGGGGAGGGAACACCTCGAAGCAGGCCCCTGACCCTGCTTACCGCCTCATGTTCCTTCTCCAAGGCTGCTGTTGTGGGATCCATCTCCGCATAAGTCTGGGAAAGAGATGTGGACGGGGTGAACAGAAGTGATCAGGCCATCCATCCCCTAGCCCAGAACCCACAATGCTTCCCTGCTGTCTTCCAGACCTCATCCCCTGAATGACCATAACCACGTAAATAGCTAACTTCTTTTATTTGCTTCTGAAACTGGCTGATCCAAGCTCCTCTCCCATCTGCCCACCCATCCATATATCCCAGATATCCTGATGCTCAACTTTGGACCTTTTGCCAGATGAACAGGGCTAGGATCAGGTTCCAGTCCTTGGGTTGATAAGAGCTTCAGCTGTACAACGGGCAATCCAGCTCTGCCAAAATTGTTGTGAGACTCAGATGAAATAATGGATCTTGTCTTCCAGGCCCATTAACTCCCCAACGTACCTGGGTATTTCCTGTGCACCAGACCCATATAGCTACCCTGCCCATGGGACTGCTCCCAGAGGTCCCTCCCACAGAAACATCAGACTCTAGATGTCCAGAACATCTCAACATTCCTCCCTGCAAACCTCTTTTCCTCCTCCTGGGTACCCCATCTCACTGGGAACATCACCCTTGGTTTAACTGCCCAAGATCAATAGCTGGGCCTGCCCTTAAGACTCCTCCCTCTCTCTCAGCCTGGCATTCAATCAGTGGCTAAGTCCTAATACAGTGGATGTCAACTCTACTTCCTTAACATCTCTGGAATTGGTCCCTCTCTGGAATTCTCCTCTCACTCCAAATAGTCACTGCCCCATCTCAGGTCTGGACAATTGACTTGGCCTCCTTAGATTCTTGGCCCCCTCAAATTCACTCTGCTGTAATACCCCTTTTTTCCTGGCCTTTATGGCTTTGTACAAAATAGTTCCTTCCACCTTGAGAATGCCCTTCCTTCTCTTATTGCCACCAGAAAATGCTTACTCAACCTGGCACAGAGCACGAGTCAGGTGAGTCCACGACAGAGCACGGCTTTGTGAGCTATCATGTGTCTTTGTTTTTGTTGTGCTCTTACCTGTCCTTCAAGGCCCAACGTTCTTCCCACCCCCTCCAGGAGGCCTATCTGGATTCTTGCTGTCCAGAAAACACTCCCTCCTTCCCAAGTCAGGAGACAAGTGGTCAACAATGCAATACCTTCCAACTATTCCCACCTGGTTTCCCCTATTTTCCAAGTCCTTAGAAAGCTGAATCTGAAGGTCACATCACACTCACAGCACATCCTGTTCCTTAACCAGACTCTGTGGGAGGAACCAGGTATGGCCTGACAATGGAGGAAGGACCCGAGGCCTATGACCTACACCAAGGTGGACTGTGGCATTGCCCTATAGCTGAGAAGGGAGAAGCAGCCAGGATTTAACCTAGAATCCTGCTCCACAAAGCACTTTGCCTATGTGGCCTCATTTAATCCTTTCAGTAACCCTTAGATAGAGTGTTCTTATTTCAATTTTACAGAATAGTAAACAACAAGGAAGGGTGAGGTCACTTGCCCTTGGGGAGCAGTGAGCTGCCGTTTATTTCAAGTGCCATGCACTCCACAGACATAATTTCATTTAGTCCTCACAATTAACCTCTTAAACAAGAGTGCTCATCATCCCCATTGTACAAAAGAGGAAACTGAGGCACGAAGAGATGAAGTCACTTGCCCGAGGCCACATAACTGGTACTCAGCAGAGTTAGGCATGGGCCCCTGGTCTGTCCAATTCCGAGCCTAACTACTGCAAAGACATGGGAAGAAAAGATTTTCCTCCTAACACAACTCATTAAAACATACTTCCCGGCTCTCACAAAATACAATCCTCTTCTGCAAATGCATTAAAGAACTACAAAAACGCTACTTTTC
The DNA here is from genome assembly GCA_004363605.1 of Indri indri. Taxonomy (NCBI): domain Eukaryota; kingdom Metazoa; phylum Chordata; class Mammalia; order Primates; family Indriidae; genus Indri; species Indri indri. The sequence goes on from RJWJ010012052.1 coordinate 28,467, forward strand.
TTCAATGTTACAATTCATTTAAAATTAAACATTAGACTCTGAAGAAATTTGCTGATTGTTCACGGTCTGATTGTTTTATTATCTATTCTTTGATTTTATCACCAGTGGCCATTATTATCCATCCTGCTGACTGCCAGCTTAGAGGCCCATCTTTGTCCAGTGCAAACTAGTCAGGGAACTAATAGAATCTTACACTTGCGTTGTCCAATAGAGTAACTACTTGTCACGGCTATTTAAATTAATTATAATTTAAAAATTTTTAATTTTTAGTCACACTGAACACATTTCAAGTGCTCAACAGCCGCATGTGGTTAGTACCTACGGTACTGGAGAGAATAGCTATAGAACATTTCCATCATTATAGGAAGTTCAAGGGGACAGTGCTGCCTTAGATCTTGAGTGGTTTTTCTAGTTTAGGGTGTTTCAAATTTTTTATCATACCCATTGTAGGAATTGCAGTTGGCACTGTAAACCAGGTGACATGTCTGTGTGTATACATACATGTACTTGTACGTGAAACAAAAGCTTCTCAAAACAATACTTACCCTTAATAAAGTGCAATGCACTCCGATATTTTCTATCTTATTCTATTTCTTCCACTTTTAAAATTTAAAAGCTGGTCACAGCCACTGAATGGATGAACTCAGAAGAATGAATGCGGTGGCTGAAACAAACGAATGCCTGAATGCCTTGAGACCTTGATAAACCCTATTCTGGTTTGCACCCCCTGTTTTATATAACCAAGCAGCTGAGGCTCAGAGTGGGAGGAAAATAACCCCTCGGGGGCAGCCTAATTTGGCTAAAAGCATGCAGGTTTTGGAGATAAATGGTCTGAGTTTCTAGGATGTGTAAAAATCGTGGTTAAAAATATGTACAACTATTATATATCAATTTTTTTAAAAACTGGAAAACAAAAACAAAGCCAAAATCATAGTTAAAGGCTCAGGCCCTGAAGTAGGACAATCAGTTGGTAGATCTAATTCCTGACTCGGTTTCTAAACCTGCCTGTACCTCCTCAGTACACTGAGCATGGTAACGCCTGCCTCACAGGGTTGCTGTGGAACGTCAGTGAGATCATGTATTAAAACACTTAACCTAGTACTTTAGTTCACAGGCCAATAAATGTTTGGCATCATTATTCTAATTCCAGCCCACCCTTTTACTAGCTGTGTGACCTTGGGTGTGTTACTTAACCTCCCTGAGCTTGCTTCCTCATCTACAAAAAGAAATAATTATTCCTGTCCTGCTCAATTGTTAGGGAGCATTTGATGAGCTTATATATATGTACAGTACTTAGCACGGTGCTTGGCAATAGCACGTGCCCAATACCTTTCAATCTCTTCCTTTCCCTTATACTTCGAGTCATTTTTGTCAATTGATACAGCCAATAGGAGACAAAAGAGGCTACCAGTGCAGGAGGCCCGACTTCCAGTCCAAGCTGTGCCATCTGCTCACTATGAGAATATGAAAATATCCAAGCCCTTGCCCTCTCTGAGCCTTAGTTTTCTTACCTGTGAAAAGTAAATGAGAGGAGGTGGGTAAAGTCCCTGACACACTATGGGAACTTAAAAATGGGAGTTGCTGTGGTTTTGGCAGTGGGGCCCAAGAGGCCCAAGGCAGATGGCAGAGGCAGCTGGGCCTCCTGGGCCCTGGGGAAAGGAAGGGATGCGGACCTTCTGCACGTGGTTGATCTCGTCATGCTTGCGTTTTTGGTTGCGAGTGATCTTGCGCTCAGGCTGCTCAGCAAGCTCGCTCAGGTACTTCTCTGAGTTCTTCTGTACAGCATCCTTCACTGTCTTGGTCAGCGCCAGTCGGTTCTTGTCTACCCACTCGTCCAGTCGCCGGTTAACTGTGAGGATGGGCCGTGAGGGTACTGCCCTGCCACCCCTCTCCCACCAACCCAGGCCCAAATGCACCAAGCCACTCACAGCCTACATAGTGTACGTAGAATTCCTCTCGGCCCTCCTGGTCATTCACTCGAGACTGGATCACTTCAGCAGAATCTGTAAAGGAAAAAGGACAGGATTATCAGAAAGGAAGGTAAGGCTGGAATTACAGGAATCCTGCACACTGAGGAGCAGTTTCCTGATTCCAGGGCCACACCTAAGCTAACCTCACCTGTTCACATCTGCCATTTTACTCAACCACTGACACGACCCTGTGTGGTGGACCAGGTTGGGGCTGTTATTCCTATTTTATGGCTCAGAAAAAACTGAGGCTTACCCAGGGTCACAGATTTAAAAAGTGGTAAGACCCAATATTTAGCAGAGTTTAAGTTTGGCTCCAAATTCAACGCTCATTTTACTACATACACTAAGTCATTCATATGTCCAGACGTCAGGAGAGCTAGCTCTAAATTAAGACAGCTTGAATTTATATATAATTCTAGCTCCCCACTTCCTACCTATATGTAATTGAGCAAGTTATTTTGACTTTCTGAGCCTCAGTCCCTTCCTCTGTAAAATAAAAATAGTGCCTATCTCAGAGGGTGAGTTAATGCATTCAAAATTTTTAGCACAGTGCCTGACAATTAGCAGATCATTCAAGAAATGAGTAAGGCAACCACTGCGTGTCTGGCCCTAAGCAATGAATCACAATAACTCCTCCAGAAGTTCCCAGCATGACAGGGGAAGACACAAACAGAAAATTACAACATAATGTCACAAAAACTATGGCTGAGGTATGAAAAAATGTTGCAGGAACACACATAAGAGAACAAATCACTTTGCCTGAAAGGGGTCAAGAATGGCATCACAGAGGATATGAAGTTAAAAGGATGAGTAGGAGCTAGCCAGGTGATCAAGGAGAAAGGGAAGAAAACACATTTCCAGTAGAGGGCACAGCTAGTTAAAAAGGCACACGGTCTTTACGGCGTTCGGTGTGTTCTGGTCTGGCAATAGCCTTTGCTAAGGGTTGGCTAGAAACTAGAGCGGTCACAAAAATGAATACTATTCTAAAGAGTCTAGGGTATATTCTGAAGACGAGAGAAGGCAAAGGAATGTAAAGGGAGGGGTAGTGTTCTGGCAGGTCCTCTCTGCTGGTGGCCACAGGGGACGAACGGAAGAGGAAGGCGCAAAAGAGACCAGTTAGGAGGCAGGGTTACCAAGAAAATGGAATGAAGCTTAAGACTGGACAAGGAAGTGGAATGGGAGCTCCGTAAATGTTTAGAAGAATTCGAGGATCGCCTGATTGGTGGGTTGGTAGGCCGGGCCAGGCATAACCCGAGGGTAATAGCCTTGCTTAACTCGGCAGGTCTACAGCGCTCGCAACTCCGCGTTCTTTCCTCAAGCCCCGCCCCCCATGGCTCCCAGCCCCCAGCTCTAGGCCTCGTGGAGAACCTGCCCACCCGGCCCCGCCCCTGGCCTTGGGCCCCGCCCTCACGCCAGGTGCTGTCCGGCCGCCGGCACAGGTACGTTTCTCCGATCTCCACCGTGACTTCCGGCTCGCCGCGCGCCGGGGTTGGCGGAGAGACGCGGCCCGGGGACGGGGCGGTCCCCTCGACCGCCGCATTCTCCCCGGACCCGGGTTCGCCCTCCCCCGCGACCCCTGTAGTCGCCGCCGCAACCGCCGCCGCAGAGCCCTGTGCCGCCATCGCGGTGGTGGAAGTGACGCCGCAGTCTGGGGCCACGCAGCTCTTTCAGCTCCGGGTCAGCAGCGCGCGGGTCGGGAGCCTTGGGCTGGGGTTGGGGGGGGTCTGTGACGTGGCAGGAGCTCATTGGCTTGTGCGGCCGTCTCCCAGCGCCGCCTAGAGGGGGAGATTTACAGTGGCGAAGGCGTGGAGTCCCTGGTTTTCTGTGTAGCAATGTGGCTGCACCCTGGAGTTGAAGAGAGGAGACAGACTTTCCTGATGCGGTGACTCAGCTCAATGTGTGTAAAGGTCCCGATGCCTGAGGAAGCCTAGATGTGCTTGTTTTCAGGGGCTCCGCCCCCACTTGAACGGGGCCAACGAGAGCGGCCTCCCTGGTTACTTGACGTCAGGATTGCGAGCCTGGAATTAACACTCACCCCTGCGCTGCTCACTTGTGCCAATCTAACACTGGTCACCCCAGTTTTGAAGGCTGAAGAAACTGCTTCCCTTGTTCAGGGTTGGAAAAAGACACAGTTGGGGTGGGGAAAGCACCACGGGTGTGTCCAGGGGCAGCCAATAATAAGTCACCTTCACAGAATAAAGACTTTCTAAAGGAAGGAGCAGGCCCCCAAAACCACACGTGTCCTGAACAGAAAACTAGCCAAAGGCAGTGGATACAATGAAGAGCGACTTGACAGTGAGTGAGGCATCTTGAGTTCTGACCCTCCTCTGGGTAAGGTGTACAAGTTTGTGGCTTCTCTGAGAGCAAAGTTTAAACCTTAATTATCTCTATATATGGTTAGACCATATACAGTTGGCGCTCCGTATCCGCGGGTTCCACATTTGCAGATTTACCAACCGCAGAATGAGAATACAGTATTCTCTGGATGTAGAACCAACGGATACAAAGGGCTGGCTTTTCATATCCGCTGTTCTGCAGGGCGGACTGCAGTACCTGAGTATATGTGGAAGGCCCTGAAACCAATACCCCCTCAGTTACCAAGAGACAACTGTATATCTATATAAGTGGCTAAGCCATATATTACTATATCAACCATATAACTATATAAAGGTTAAACTATCTTATCTATATACAAGTGTATCGCAAAGTGTGAGACAGGGTAGGTACTCAATCTTGTTTGATTTATATTAATAATTTGGTTACTGGGCTTAGAAACAATTCTAAGAGGGGGTGGAATGCTTAGTGCCTGAGGATGGGACTCAGAGGTTACAGATCAAGAAATATCTGAGGCCAGGCGCGGTGGCTCACGCCTGTAATCCTAGCACTCTGGGAGGCCGAGGCAGGTGGATCGTTTGAGCTCAGGAGTTCAAGACCAGCCTGAGCAAGAGCGAGACCCCTGTCTCTACTAAGAATAGAAAGAAATTACTTGGACAGCTAAAAATATATAGAAAAAATTAAGCGGACATGGTGGCGCATGCCTGTAGTCCCAGCTAGTCGGGAGGCTGAGGCAGAAGAATTGCTTGAGCCCAGGAGTTTGAGGTTGCTGTGAGCTAGGCTGATGCCATGGCACTCTAGCCCGGGCAACAAAGCGAGACTCTTGTCAATCAATCAATCAATCAATCAATCAATCTGAGAGTTAGGAATCCATCGGAGATGGCAGTGAGAATTGCTGTAGATTTGGCTTTGAGGAATTGAAGGAGGTTGGGGGTGGGGGGAGAGGGGGGCAGACAGTGAATGCCAGGTGTCTGGCAACGTAAGAGACAGAAGAAATAAAAGTCAAACAAAAAAAATTAAAATTCTAATTCTAATGCCTTCTCCCACTCCAACCACCCTATCTTCAAGATTGTTATTGCACCTACCCAGGGTGCTGGTGCCTCACCTTTTTTTTTTTTTTTTGAGACAGTCCCATTTTGTTGCCTGGGCTAGAGTGCCAATGGCATCAGCCTAGCTCACAGCAACCTCAGACTCTTGGCCTCAAGTGATCCTCCTGTCTCAGCTACCGGAGTAGCTGGGACTACAGGCAATCACCACCATTCCTGGCTACTTTTTTTCTATCTTTAGTAGAGATGGGGTCTCGCTCTTGCTCAAGCCGGTCTTGAACTCCTGAGCTAAGGCGATCCTCCTGCCTCGGCCTCCCAGACTGCTAGGATTACAGGTGTTAGCCACCCCACCTGGCCTGGTGCCTCACTTTTGATTTCACTTGACATCTTCAGATAATGATGAGGTCCTTTCTAGTTAAAGATTAGCCTAGGGCTTATATATCCCTGATCAGGGTCACTGCATCAGCCTCCTCACTATTCTCCCTTTAATCCACTGGCCAGCAATGATGCTTCCAATGTACAAATCTGCCTGTTCCTCCTAGCACAATGTAGGTGCTCCACCCAGATCTCCAGGATTTCTTTTTGTTGTTTCTGTGTGCCACATTACCTTTGATGTGCTTTCAAAGGCCAGCCCCAGAGGCTCTTCTTTGAAGAACTGCCTTCAGGCTAATAGAGCTGTTTTGCTTTCCCAACACTGACTTTAACCAAGGATTGTCAAATGGAGGAATTAATCAGTGACTGTGGAGTTTACCTCTCTAGCCTCCAGCTCTGAGGCATAAGTAACTGGTTCTGGATTTCTGCCTGAGATCCTTGCTTGGGTTCCTCCTATTCCTTTTCCTACACCCTTCTAGGAGCATGTTGTTAACAAATCACATGGACACAAATCCTCTCAGAGTCTGCTTCTAGAGGATCCATCCTGAAACATCCCTTCTTAGCTTAAAACCCATCCCCGGATCCCACTGACTCAGGATAAAGCCCATGCTTCAAGGTCCTTACCCTCTGACTGCTGCCCACCTCTCCTGCCTCACTTCCCTGCCCTGCAGCCAGCAGGATTTTCAGCCTAGCAAGTCGTGGTTTCCCACCACCTGCCATTTGGCCTCCAGAACGGGTGGGGAACCTGCAGCCTCAGGGCCACATGTGGCCCTCCAGATCCCCAAGTACAGCCCCTTGACCAAATCCAAACTTCACGGAACAAATGGTTTGTTCTGTGAAATTTGGATTTAGTGAAAGGCCACACTTAGGGATCCAGAAGGCCACATGTGGCCCCAACACCGAAGGTTCCACACCACTGACAGGCCTTTCTTCTTCCCCGGCAAGGTGGGTAGGGTGTTCCCACCTAAGACTTTATCTGGAGTTCTGCTTCTCACAAGAAGTTCTGCTTCAAGTCTAACCTTGAGCCTACCTGCTATCTGGAGCCCTTTCCTTTCACCCCAGTCCCTGGCCCTCTCTACCTGGGCCCCACCTTTCTCTGTGGTAGAGCACCCAGTCCCTGCTGGAGCCTGTCAGGGCACAACCCTGTATGTTCTTTTCCTTGGCAACAGCAGCAGATGTAGTATTTTTAACCTTATTTAGATGGCTAAGGAGGTTGCCCAGTCTGGTGACTTTTCCCTACAGAAACTGACTGCCAGGAAGGGAAGAGTCAGAACTGAGGCCTGCAGCTGGGTCAACTTGACCTTTCAATATTGTCTGGGACCCAGAAACATTTGTTAGATGAATGAAAGGCCTTTGCATAAGCTGTCAAAGTCACTCCTACTTCCATCAAATCGAACATACAAAAGACTTAGGACTAATTCTACTCCTGGTCTGTCTGGCTGTCAGGACAGTTAAGAGACTAGGACATGAACCATTTAAACCCAGGGACCAGGGAACTGAGTGGGGACAGAAACAAAAGCTTACCTGCCCTCTCCACACACAGGGCCCAAGAGGGCATTCAGAATGTGAACTTTAATAACAAATAACAGGTCAAAGTAGGGGGTTCCCCAAGAATGAGAATGATGGAGCTGGTGCTGGAGGCCTCACGAGTCCCCGGTCCCTCCCCTCCAAGGCCTGGAGGCAAGGAAGCAGTGGACCCTATTGAGGAGGAGTGGTGCCCAACTCCATGTAAGTCCATCTGGGGCCCTGAGACCCAAGGTGCAGCAGCATGTGGAGCAGACTGCACCCCGCCTGACCCAGAAGGTCCCGGCAGGGAGTGTGGCCCAGACTGGGCAGGCGAGCACGCTAAGGGCTGTGGGGTCAGATTCGGAAGCTTTCCTCCCGACCATCAATGTGGCGGAGCCGCAGGTAGACATCTGTGCCAATGCCCTGAAGGGACTGCAGCTGCAGGGAACCACCGAGGTACTCCGCGTAGGCCCGTGATGTGGGCAACCCGAAGCCAAAGCTGGGGGTGGGCAGGGGGATAGGACAGGGGGCTTCAGAGGTTTGAGTATCCTGGGGCCCCCACCCCTCCATCCTGGCCAGGTGGGGCCTCACCCATGCATGGGTCCTGACTGGCCACCACTGTGCATGTCCAGGTGGCCGAAGAGGGGGCTGATCCGGGGGTCCTGGGTGCTGGCTTCAGCTGTAGTGAAGTGGTAGTCCATGACCCGATCCAGGTCTTTGTGAGCGATTCCTCCACCTCGATCTGAAATCCTGGCAGGATGTCAACAACATGGGCTTGGTAAGCTTTGATGGGGTGCTCCCTACCTTCCAGGCAGACAGTTCTAAGTTTGCCTTCCTATCCCTTCCATTCAAAGGTGGAATGTGGTCCACCTAGACCCTTGGGCTTTGTTTGTATAAGCCACATTTCCCCATCTCCACCTCTGCCTTGGAGGGGTGGGTCCTGACAGCTTATACCTTCTCATGGGATTTGACATTTATTCTCGGCCCAGCATCTTAGACCGGTTACTTCTGTTTCCCAACTCCAGGCCCCTCAGGTGCTGGCAGAGCCAGGGCGCTGGGGCCTGCAGCTGGCCCCAGATCCATTAATATCTAGCTTATGGCAATCTCAGAAAATTCTGTTTGACCAGGGACCTCGCCCCAGAGTGGGGCAGGTACTGGCTTAGGGGTCCTACAGCAAGTCAGAAACAACGCCTAGAACCCCCATCCACCCCAGCCCAACTCCCACTCAGGGCTTAGGGGTCCTACAGCAAGTCTAAAACAGGGCCCAGAACCCCCATCCACCCCAGCCCAACTCCCAGTCAGGGGAAACCTGATGACGAGATCAATATCATTGTTGGCAATAGTGATGACCACATCTGGGACGTTGTAGGGAGTGTCTAGGTGACTCTCCATTGTGGCTCTATGTGGGGAGAAAGACCAGTAGGTGGTGGCACACCAGTTCCTGTCTTCCCCCCACCCAGCATGTCCAGCCGGCCCACCTCATGGCATTCTTGAGCAGCTCTGGCAGGATGTAGTCCAGCGGCATAGGGATGAAAGGGAAACGGGCAGCCACATGTCCGTTGATGCGGACACGGGGGGCATTGCCATACTTGTGCTCACACAGGCGTCTGTGGATAGGAGCAAGAGTTCAGACAGATGCCCCTAGGCCAGTGGTTCTCAATTGGAGGCAATTATGCCCCTATAAGGAACATTTGGCTATGTACAGAGACATTTTTGCTGGTCACAGCTGGGGGTATGATAGGCAACAAATGAGTAGGAGCCAGAGATCCTGCTAAACATCCTAACATGCGTGGGACAGCCCTCCACTACAAAGAATTATCTGGCTCAAAATGTCAGTAGTGTCAAGGTTGAGAAACCCTGCCCCAGGCAAGGGCTCAGACTCAAGCTGTCCCTGCCCCTAGACATCTGCCCCCTTAGCCATTCTAGCCTTACCTGGCAAAGTCCACCCACTTTTCAATAATCTTCTTTGGTGAGAGACGAGTGCAGATGATGCCAACAAAGTCGGGCTGGCAGAAGAAAGAAACTCAGGACTAGTAACACCTTCAGCCACCAAATGCTTGCAACTTCTGAACTGCCTAAAGGCAGCAGCCCCAAAGCCTCTGCCCCAGGCCCTTGGCCCAGCTCCCCAGCTCTGTCTCTCTGTCCCACTTACTATTCCCAAGTGGGTCTCAGGCCCCAAAGTCTACCTTGTCCTCATGCAACGCCAGATGATGAGTGGCCAACATGCGGATCCCAAGCCTGGAAGTCAGTGTCTTGTCCAAGAAGTATCGGACAAGCTTTTCATCCTGTCAAGAGTGGGGCTTCAGAACTCTGTCCCCCTTCCCAGCCCCCTCAACAAGCCTGGCTCCCTCCTCTGCTGACCAGACCTCTATGTGCTTCCGGCTCTCACGCAGGCCCTCAGCTAAGAGGGTCACCACATCCTTGTGGTCGTCCAGCAGCTGTCGCACCAGCTGGCAGTATTGGGCCTCTTCTGCCTGGTCCTTGATCTGCAGGTCACAGAGTCATGAGCACAGGTGGCCCAACACTAACCTCCTCAGCCCTGCTCTGGCCCAGCCCTCACCGGAGGGAAGTCTGTCAGCTTCTGGAAGGCACGGATGTACAGCTCGTGCTGCAAGGAAGAGGAGTGGGAATTCATGGGGCTGCCACCAGCACTGGTGAAAAACAGCCACCCTTGACTACCCACCCAAACCAATTCATGTGGTTCAAACCCCCACTGTGCCATTTCCAGCCTCCACAAATATGCAGCCTTAGCCTCTGAAGGCTTGGGGCTGAATCCTGTATGGCCCTGATACCTTTAGGCAAGCCAGACTCTGCCACTATGGGCCCCACATTCCCCATTTGCCCCTTGGGAAGTGAGCACACTGATCTAAGGTCCTTTCTACCTTACCACATGCAGTATGGTGGGGTTGCAACCAATGATGAAAGGAAGGCAGCGGAAGCCCTTGATTCGGTGAGCGATCCTTACTGGTAGCTCTTGCTGCAGGTACCGGGCACTTTTCTAGAAGAAAAAGAGGAGGGAATGCAGGGCTGGGACCTGAGTGGCTGGCCCAAAGCTCCAGGAGCCAAGAGGAAAATAGAGGGCTGGAACCTTACCAGGAGGTGGCTGCCGTCCTGAGAGCGGCCAGAATAGAGCATCATGGTCGGAGTGAGGCGAACTGAGGGCTAGATAGGCAGATGGGCCTTGAGCACTGGACCTCCAACATCCCACATCAGCTCCACCCTTTCCGTGGATACCCACTCCAGCTCCTGACCCTGGGCTCGCTGCCCCAGCTGTATACCTTCTCTGCTGCCACATCGATGGCCGACTGGTTGTAAAAGGAGGTGACCGTCTTGGAGCGCTCCCGTGCCATCTCCACGTGGTGCGTATCAGTGGCTGATGTTGAGTGGGCCCGGAGCAAGACTGCAGGCCCCAGGAGGGGCCACAGTGGAGGCCCGCCCCGGGGGCCATTCCCCAGCACTGATGCCAGTATCATTGTACTGCTCCTTTGTTGGACTGGGCGGCCGCTAGGGCTGAGAACTCAAGGGATGGAGGCGACCCCAGAATGGGGAAAGGGAGTGTGGGTGGGCAGGGGCTCTTCTCTGACTTCAAGGGCCAGGGCCCGTCAAGGATGCTGACAAGCTCAGCCCCCGGAGAGCAGCTCCCATCTACCGGGGCGGGAAGGGGAAGTTGTAAGGATCCAAATCCAGATGACCCACACCACCTCTCCACGTGGGCACCGGCATCCACAGACCTGGGCAAGCTCAGCCCTCCCCTTCAACCACTTCCCCAAACACACACAGGCCAAGCCTGGACAACCTTGCTTTTTGGAGCCTCTACTCTTCAACCTGAGGCACTCTCTGGTGGCGTTGGGGAGGAGGCGACCCTCGGATCTATACAGCCTGAAAACCTCGCCCCAGCTCCCTCTGGTCCTGGGCACTCTCATTCGGGGGGCGGGGCTGACCCCTACCCAGCGCCTTCGGACCCAGGGCCCCGGGAGCCTGGCTAGCATACGTGCAACACTCAGCACTGTGCCCCCCAGGGCTAGCTACATCGAAGGTGTGGCCAGGAGTCTCCGAGTTGCCTCTCTGGAGTGGGGGGTGGGGGGTGGTCACTTGGTTCGGCCCGTATCCCCCCGTATGGTATGCCAGCCCCCGCCTGTGCGCGCTCCCGCGCGATGGTGTGGGCTGCGGACATGCGCTGCGGAGCTTCCGCGGGCAGGGTTCGCGCGGGTTACTCCACTTACCTCGGGGCCAGAGCCAGGTCCCGGGTCCGAGCAGAACGGCCCAAACAGCCGAGCGGCCGGGCTAAACGAGCCGCCTGCGCCCTCTGCCGTCGTGACGTCGCGCGGGCTGTGGGCGCCCGATGCCTCCTGGGAGTTGTAGTTTGGCCCTGAGGACTCGTGACTCCGGCGCCCGCCCCTCCCAGCTATGCCCCTGCTCCGGGACCCCCAGGTAAATAACACTGCTCCCTCCACAGGGCTCCCCAAGTCATCTGTGGTGTCTCTAGGCGTCTATCTCCTGCACTATATAACACAGGCTCCCTGGGAGCAAAACGTAGAGGGTGGGAAGACCCTTAGATGTAAAGCGCGTAGATCATAACCGTACCTGATTCTTTGCGGTTCTGACCCTCTCCTTCCAGCTCTTGGTTCATTTATGGGAAACCAAACCGTTTGGTTTAAACCCCAGCTCAGCTCCTTAATACCTGGGGCAAGTTACTTAACCGCTCAGTGCTTTAATTTCCGTATTGGTAAAATGAGGATACATCAATCGTGGGGTTGTGTGGATTACATGAATTTATATATGAAAAGTGCCTAGAACAGTGCTAGGCATAGAATTAGCACTATATAATTGTTAGGCATTATCATTATAATTATTCATTCATACCTATGGTGAATGCAAGTCACATTGACTGGGTGACTTTTCTGCCCCAGAAGAGTTTGGGTGGTCAGTCAAATAAATAGACTTTTCCCTGCGCTGGACAGGAAGACAGTTTCAGTGTGATCAGCTATGATGAGGGCCTCACAGGGAGCATCAGATAGGGACTGGGACATTGGTACAGGTGCATGAGTAGGACTTGACCAGGCAAGGGAGCCAGGGTGGGAAGGGTGTGACGGGATAGAGAACAGCCTGGATGATCTGTGGCTGTGGCTGGAGCCATGTGGAATCTAGGAAGGAGAGACACCGAAAGGGATGGCCAGCAGCTCATTGGAGGGTAAGAAGTGTGCATTTGTCCTGAGGTGGTTAGGAACTGCTAAAGGGTTTTAACTAATGGGCTCCGCTCCTTAGAACCCTCTGGCTGTAGTGATTGGGAGGGTGGGGGTTGGTGAGACCAAAGGCAGAGAGACCAGTGAGAAGATTATTACTTTATCCATGCAAGAGGTGATGGGAGAGACACTTTTTCAGTGTGTGTGTGTGTGTGTGTTTGTACTGATTGGATTTTTCTTTACTGCTGTTATATATTTTCTAAATATTTTTTTAAATGTCTTTTTAAAAAAATTTTTTTTAATTAAAAAAAGTGTTAAGTGAAGCAGGTGACATCTTTGGAGGCTGTCTTTAAACTTGGAGGTGGGACTGCTCCCCATGGCTGGACTGCTTGAGGACCTGGGGGAAGAGACCAGGGGAAAGGGGCCCCCTGAGTCTCTGGCCCTCCTCTTTGTTCCTCACCCCCATACCGTTCCCACCCCCTTCTTTGCAGCATCCTGGGAATATCCTGGAGTCCAGCCAGGAGGCCACTTGCCCCGGAGGCAGGCACGGCTGGAGCCCCTGGAAGAAGGGAGAGGGAAGGGTGCCCCTGGTGGGGAGGACAGCCTGCGCAAAGCAGCAAAGGACTCTGAGTGCTCCTGTACGCCAGAGCTGGGCGCTCACGTGGCCGCAGCGTGGACAGGAGCCGCGGGGAGGAGGCAGCTGTGGCCGCCACAGAGGCGGGAGGCGTCTTGGCAAACCTCACCTCAGTTGACCCTGCGCACTTCGCTAGCGCTCGGCCCAAACTCGCTGCCGCCCCCGGCGGTGGAGGCTGAACACGCACCTCACGAGCCCCCTGTCGGATACTGTGTATGTACGTGGGGCACTCTACTAATGGCTTTATATGCTTCAATTTAATCTTTGTAACAGCCCTCTGAGGTAGGTAACATTATTTTCTTCGTTTTACGGATGCAAGAACTGAGGCCTAGAAAGATTAAAAGACGTGTTGCCTCTTTTTTCTCTCTGCCCTCACCCCCCACGTTCACTCTCTCTGGCCACACGGGCCTCCCTGTTCACTGAACATACCAGCACATTCCACTTCAGGGCCTCTCAGTGACTGTTCCCTCTGCCCGGAACACCCTTCCCCTAGATATCCACATAGCTCGTGCCCTCATCTCCTTCAAGCTTTTGCTCAAATGTCAACTGAATGAAGCCCACCTTGTCCATCCTATTTAAAATTGCAATCACCTCCATTCTCCTCACTCTTTTCATTTTATCCATAGCACTTATCACCAATGACATGCTATGTATGTATTTACTTATTTATTATATTAATTGCTCATTTCCCCCTCCTTTTCTACAACGTAAGATAAAGCATATTTGTCTGCTTTACTAAGTTATCTCAAGCCCCTAAACACAATCCCTGGCAAATAACAGGTGCCTAATAAACATTTATTAAATAAATTAAGGAAACACAGGGATTTATTCTGGGAGCTATTGAAAGGCAGAGAGTGACAAAACTACATCTTTATTTTTTATTTTTATTTATTTTATTTATTTTATTTTTGAGACAGAGTCTCATTCTGTCGCCCAGGCTAGAGTGCCATGGCGTTAGCCTAGCTCACAGCAACCTCAAACTCTGGGGCTCAAGTGAGCCTCCTGCCTCAGCCTCCCAAGTAGCTGGGACTACAGGTGTGCACCCCCGCCCCAGCTAATTTTTCTATTTTTAGTAGAGACAGGGTCTCACTCTTGCTCAGGCTGATCTCCAACTACTGAGCTCAAGTGATCCTCCCGTCTCAGCCTCCCAGAGTGCTAGGATTACAGGCGTGAGCCACCGTGCCCAGCCTATGTCTTTATTTTTTATTTATTTATTTATTTATTTTTTGAGACAGAGTCTCACTCTGTTGCCCGGGCTAGAGTGCTGTGGCGTCAGCCTAGCTCACAGCAACCTCATACTCCTGGGCTCAAGCAATCCTTCTGCCTCAGCCTCCCGAGTAGCTGGGACTACAGGCATGCGCCACCACACCCGGCTAATTTTTT
>RJWJ010012053.1:0-42893 GCA_004363605.1 Indri indri
AAAAAAAAATATTTCAAATCTGAGACTCACTAATTCTAGTATAGCAGCTGAATTACATGAAAAAATATTCTCTTACAAGATGATTTGAAAAACAGTCTTGGGGAGAGTATTCTGTCTGGAAAAATTCTAAAGTTTTTGGAGTAGTGGGTAAAACACATAAGGGCATGTGTAATTAACAGCAGATTTTTAAAAAACTGCCTTCTAAGAAGATCTGTTGACTTATGCAAAATTTTGAATCTAGATTATAAAATAAACATAAAAGAGGATGTATAATATTCCGACATAATAAAAATGAAGAGTTAAATGCACATAATCCAATAGTTTTAATGGTGTCATCTGATGCAGACTAAAGGAATACTGTTAATAATGGCTTCATCTACACAGCAATCACTATATCTCAAGTATCATTTTAAGCACTTCACTTGCATTAACTCAATTATTCCTCAAGTAACCAAATGAGCAAGATACTAATATTGCCCCCATTTTATAAGTGAGGGAGCTGAAGCATAAGGGATTAAATAACTTGCTCAATCCCATAATGATCCAGTTGAACACCAACAAAATGCAAAATAGCAGCTTTAGCACCAGGTTTGGCATGCAGGGATGTAGGATAGACTCCAATCCTGGGAGTAATGGCTGAAGAGCCCATCCAAAGAACCTTCTATTAGATGGAAAAATTTTAACAGGAACAAGAAGTTTTCCTGGCCTTATTGCTTCTGTCATCTGGACAATCCCTAAGCTATGCAATTAAAATCTTAGAAGTAATGAAATTCAAGTATAAATATTTTTTCATCAGTTAAAAATTTTAACTGTCTTCCATTTTTCCCTCACAAACATCCATGCGCCCTAGTTATAAATTGTCTTAGAAACTATACAAGGAAAAGCAGAATCTATACTATGATTTATTTTACCAATAAGCAGGAGTAATGATGATGATTTGAAATGTTCATCAAGAATGCAAAATACTAAGATGTCATCCCTGCTGAGCAGTGTGGTCCAGTGCAAGATACTTTAAACACGCTACACATCAGTTTCCATTGCTAAAAAATGGGGATAATACTAGTACCTTCCACTATGGCTAGAATTTTTTGAGATTTTTGAAATCGTGAAAGTCTTTCAAATGATCGTTAACATCTTGTAACCACAATCACTTTCCAGGACTGCAACAAAATAAGGAAAAGTGGAAGCACAAATGAAACAAATCATTGATCAATTTTATTTCAAAGGCACCTAGATAAATTTGGATAAAATAATATGTCACAGAAGTCACATATCCCAAGGGTTTTTAATTAATTAATATTAGTAATGTAGATTTTCATGTAAACAAAAGAAAACGTTAGTTAAATTTTAAGCAAGAAATTGTCTCTGAAAGAAACCTCCTTATTCAAAGTGAAATATCAATGAACTAATATACATCCAAACATTTAATAATAACACAAAACATTCCTTGATAACAAAATTGGTAACTCCAAATTTATGAAATATGCAGTCATAATAGAACATAAAACAGATGTGAAAAATAAATGTTAATATAGTAATATAATTAGATTTAAAATCGAATTAAGTATAGCCAAGTATACCGTAAAAATCTAAACTTTATTTTGTAATTTAAGTGAATAACGTGCTATGAGTTCTAAACATTAAAACTGAAGCGGACAATTTTTAAAAATACCCCATTTTCCTCCATGTATGGTGTGTCAGCTTTATCCTACTACTGCTTTTCATAAAAGAAATTGTGTGTTTATGTTACAAATTTCAGAGCAATAAGAGACACAAGCTAAACAGGATCCTATGATATAACAGTAAAGTTTAGCTGTCCTTTGGCTGAAAATCCCAAATATGACTGCCTTGTAGGATGTTTTCATTGCAACTATGATCGTTATAATTTCTTACCCATATAAAATGTGTTTCACTGACTAATAATTAATACTATCAATCAAAGGAATGAGCAAAGAAAATGCCCAGGTGTTTATGCTGTACTGGATGGAGGGTAGTTAGGCATTTCTAAATTCTACCATTTATGTTTTCCTATAAATTCCCCAAATGTTACCTCTTATTGCTCCATTTTTAGCCCCTTATAGAAATTTCTGATTTCTAGTTTGCTACACTTTTTTTCCTTTGTTTTCTTTAGCCTTCATAAACAAAAATGTCTCCATTAGAAATCATTGCAGTAAGCATATCATGGTTCTTATATCTGCCACAGGCACCTTCCCGCATAAAACAATATTGGATACCAGACAGCACAAGAAATCTGAGACCATCTGTTATCTAAAGAAAAGGCAGAAAACGAAGTGAAATTTAAGAATGAACATTTTCAAGCTTTCTAGACTTAGACACATATAATATTGATGTAACAAGGAAAATGTATATTTTGAAGAAAATAAACATTATTTTAAGTCAAAGAAAACAAACTGGCTTCCTGACAAATTATCAAGCACTGACTAGCTAGAAGGAATATTAATATAATCATTGGTACCCAGACATTTGGCAGTTACCCGGTGGATAGAATTACTGTCATCGCATACAACCTGTCTTCTTATGTATTGATTTGTGTGGGCCATATCTCAATTCGATCAATACCAACACATTCAGAGAAAGAAGCTAATCAGAAAAGAATTTTTAAAAGACTACTTCACAGGAGAAAACAATCATTTTGTGATTGAATGCACATAGCTTAATTTTTCCCTAATGTTTTTTCTTTATGCAATTGGATTAAAAGGAAAATTTTAGAATGTTTGAGTGCTAACATACCCCAAGTTCTTAAATAAGAACTTTTTTAGTAAACTGACAAAACTAGAGAGATTCAAACTCACTGATCTTAGCAGTAAATACCATGAAGAAAAATTTTCAGTTGGAAAAAAAAATACAAAATAATGGCACAAACAACTGAAAACTGCCTTACGTTACGTTCGTATGCTCCGTTACCATTTATAGTTAGGGAAATAGCATAAAGTCTACATTTTTAAATATAATTTATTTATTAGCTATTCATGATAACAGGTTAAAGATATAACATCACTCATAAAGTTTTGCAACTGCCTGTGACAGTAAAATCTCATTCTTATTTTAGCTCCCCCATGTCTCACCTACAGATGATTAGCAAACACTTGGAAGGAGAGCTTAATTTTGTAGTTATGTTTTCTGGGAATGATGGAAGGTGAGGTGGAAGATATTTTCACAGTGTTTATAACACTCGAGACTATTATTCTAGAACAGGGGGTGGGGTGGTGAGGAGAAGAAACCAAAAACATTTTATTATGATTCCTACTGTGAACATGTTGATGATTATAAACCAAAACAAATCTATTGTTGGTGTTTAATATGTATAGATTAAGTTATCTCTCTCTCTCATGGGCGAGTTGTCATTTACAAAGAATAATTTACTTTGTTTTAATACTAATTCATCTTAATATTTAGTTTTTTTTTCCTGAAACTAGCAACTCCTCCCATGTTTTTTAACTCCATGTTCCCCTTTGTGTACACAGAGACTAGTTTACAGAATGCATAAGAATAAATTCCCTGGCACATTATCACTAGGCTATCAATGCACAAATAAGCATGGACTGTCAGGATATGCTAGAAAATAAAGAGTGAAATAATTTTTAAGTAGTTGCTTTATATCTGTATAATATCCTCAAAAAGGAAAATGTGACTCCATTCAAGGTAATTCTCCCTTATTCTTATTTTTCTCTAATAAATAGGTCTTGCTAGACATAGTTTCCTCTCTATCCTTAAACAAAGGGTTCATAATAGATACAGAAATTAGAAAGCTTGCTTCTCCTCTGTACACCAATGCAAACAATTCACCTCCTATCAAGTCTTACAGTCCTGGGAGATTCTTACTACACTTCCCAGTACTCTTTGGTGAGCTGTAACCCTTTTTGGCCTTTCTATTAACCTCTAAGTCTAACCCATTGATATCAAGGGATGCAATTAGTCCTCTCTGAAAAACAGAGTGTAAATACCTATCTGGACTCTGAACATTCTTCTCACCACTATTCACACCAATAATGAAATCCTGGTTTTACACTCAATAGAACAGTGGTTTGGCTATACTCTTTAGCCTAAAAAACTAGTAAGTGTTTTTTTTTAACAGAAAGATATGCTAGAAAAATAATGTTATTCGCCTCTCATGTTTCTATGAAAATGAAATTAGATTAAGCTGTATGTAAACAGATTCCACAGTTTTGGGCAGATCCTAAGTAGCCAATAAATGCTATTTTTAATAATAGTAGCAGTAAACCACCATTATGATTCACATGGCATCCCTTATGTTCTTGTCAAGGTACAATTCATACCATATTTGGAAACATTCTAACTTATAAATGCAACATAAAGAAGGCAGTTGGCAATGTGAGTGATGGCTGCATTGTGCTATGTCAATTTGGCTAAGCTGGAAACTAGGGTTCCAGAATTTGAATTCCTTTCCTTGTGTTATCCAGGTTAGAGTTGGTCGAATGTGGAATTTCTACAAAATGTAGAAAGTGGAAATGAAGCAGTTGTCAGAACTCCCTTAAGATCTTTTCACAGGCCAATATGGTGAAATACAAATGCAGAGATGCCTGCTGGGTTCCAGGTAGTTGACATTCTCCTCTGCTACACGTATAGCTCTTTTTCCTGATTGATGGCCCTGTTGTCCAACTGCAACTCCAGGCCGACCACAGATGCTTGGCTGTGGACCTTAAGATAGCTTCCTAGTTATCATCCTAATTCTCGTCTTGCTTTCATAACAAACCTTGCCTACACTTGCTTTATCTGCACTTTCTCTTCTTCTCCATACTATTTAAAACTTTGCAGTTGGTTGCGGCGGTACCACAAATGGAAATATATCTCCCTATTTCACTGGTTCTGAAGCTCCAGTGTGCAAAATAATCTCCTAGGTATTTTTTTTAAAGGAGATCCTAAGCCACATACCCCAGAGATTCTAATTTAATAGTCCCAAATTAGAAGGTAGGGATTTGAATATTTATAAGCATTCCTAAATTATTCTAAAGTAGGTGGTTAGGAATCATGGCATGAATAACTATCAAATCTGATGGAGAGTTCTCAGCTCTTATCCACATTTGACCTTTTACAATATTTGATACTGTTGGTGATCCCTCCTTTGAAATGTCATCATCCCAGATGGTGAAGGCCCAGGCCTTTGTAAAAGCTGACCTTCCCAAAAACCGTTCATTCATCAGTGAGTACACAAAAGGGAACTACAGACATCACCTACCCTAAGTTTTTGCTTACTGCTTGGTCTGAAGCTTCAGCGGCCCCCACTCCTCCTGTTAATGTCTTTCATGGGATTCTCTTCCTTTCTCAGCCCGCTGTTGAAATAAGTAATACAAATAATGATGAGTATTTACTGAATGCTTTCTCTCATTATAATTTTGTGATTGTTTAGGTTTGTTGTTGGTGGTGGTGGTGTTTTCTTTCCCCCCACCCCCTACCAGGTACTCTCCTTGCCTAAAGTGCTCTTCCCCACATCTCTTCCTGCCGCCAGGGTCACATTCTCTGAGATGTTTTTCCTGAAGGCTTTTACTGACACTTTCAACTACTGGAGGCCCCTCTCCGTGTGCTCTAGATCACCTAACACACTGTGTTTGATTTGCTTATGCATCACCACCTCTAACCAACAGGCTTCTTGAATGGTAAGGATTTTATCTATTAGTCCACAGGGCCTTTGAGCCCAGCTCAATGGCTTTATTTTTCATTATTTGAGGGTAGTTATAATTACTTATTTATTTAACTCTTCAACTCTTCTACCAAGATATTGTACACTATTTCATAAAATGTGCTCCTTGCACCAATTATATTCAAATCACCCTTGAGGAATGCTAAAAAGACAAATGTCTGAGCTCCTTGCTTACCAGAGTACCAGAGCACTATTTCTGAGATTGAGCCCAAGAATATTCCTTTTGACAAGCATCCTAAGTGATTCTCATGAATAGTAAAATTGGAAAAATATTTCTGGAATCAGAAGAGTTCTCACTGCAATTTAAGAGATCTGTCTTCTGCTAGTGGCAGTACTAATAACTAGCTTATCTTTGTAAACAAATCTTTTAAGAAGATGAAATTTTGGTTACATTTAGAAATGGGGAGTTAGAATAAATTATCTACAATGTCTCTTCTGTCTCTCTCTCTCTCTCTCTCTCTCTCTCTCTCTCTCTCTCTCTCTTTTTTTTTTTTAGTTTTAGTAATTTGGAATAACTAGTACTATACTTAACATGTAAATTTTCTTCTGACTCACCTGAAATTGGTGTCTATCTTTTGTACCTCACAGGAGTGAATAAGAATAATTTCAAATAATGAAAGGGTGCAAGAGATACAAGTACAATAAATCCGAGATTGGAACTGGAGCTATTCTTATCACTGCAATTACATAGAGAAGAGCAGTAATGGGAATTCAGACTTGTCTACAGTATCTTCATTTCTTTAATTTCTCATTCTAAGTAGTCCACGATATATAAAGATTATAAGCCACGGACCACATGCCTCAGAATCACTTGGGACTGTGATTAATACTGTGATCTCCCAGGTCATACTAACACCTACTGAATCAGAATGTTTGGCCAACAATTAATATCTTTACGAGCACTCCAGGAGACTTACTCATGTACCATTTCAGAACCACTGACGGTAGTTGAGTGAAGATATACATGAATAACAAACAAACTGTTGCAATGTCTACAATCAAAGGATAAATCCTCTAAGGTCTTCTGCAAGCCGGCCTTCTGAACATGCACAGCAAATGCTGGCACTGCCATGTGGACTAAAACACCATGTTTTTTTAGCAATGGTAGATTCAAGTCTGTGGGCCAGGATACAACTGCAATCTAGCACATAACTAATGCCTTGCAAATGTTCAAACACTGTAATCTAGCATGGTTCTGGGTTGAAATAGAGGCACCAACTAGGATATAAGAATTGGCCATAAAACAAGTGAAGGAGGCTTTGGGGGCTAAGAACAAAAGAAAAGACCATAGTACATGGAGAAACGGGAGAAGAAAACAATTAACAAATGAGATAATGCATTAAGTAAACGAAACCACAGTTTTGCTTAGTTAGATAGACTAGCTTTGGTCTTAAAATCTGTGATTAACAATTGCCAGTTTAGACAATAAACAAAAATTACATGTATTAAAATGTAATGACCACTGATACAGCATCTCAAGTACATACTTGATAAAATATCCTTCCCCTTTTTCAAAGCAGTGAGAAAAATGCTATAAGACATTAAGATATTTGAGAAATATATGCTAAAAATTTCAAAGTATATATAATTTAATTTTTAATAGGATAAATGCATGTCATTGGCTACACAAAGAAAACTTTTATAAAGTCCATTGTGAGTTTTTCTCATTTACATTTGAGAAAAATTTGATATGTTAGAAATGAATTCTATGCTACAGATGGAAAGGAAAATAATTTGAAAAATATGTTACAAGTTCATGAAGGTTACTTTCAAGACAGTGACAAGTGAATGCCTGAAGCATCAATGAATTATTATTCACTACTTTCCCTGGAAAGACAAAGTTGCATGTATTAATTAAGTCATGATAAAGGAAAGAGGGTTTAAATGCCAATCACACACTCATCAGAAATGCATCAAGTAAAATTAAGGTTTAATTTTCCCTTTATAATCCTATGAATAAAAATGCCAGTCTTTCTTCAGTGGAGACTTAGTCTGGTGTTTCTGCAAGGTCAAATTTCCCTGACAAATGTGTTTCCAATATCTTATTCAAATTACAAATACAAAAACTATTGTCTGTATTGAGTCCAAAATGATTTATTGATTCCTGCAATATGACTTAGTCATTAGCATGTGACCCTCAAAAAATAATGACTTTTTTTAGCTATAGCATTTTTTTAAATCAGTTTCTGTTCCTTTAATTAATAATAAAGTAGTTTTAAATTTTGATTATTTAGAGCTTTGTAAATAAGTAGACCATACATGAATTTAATAATAAAGTATTGAAAAAATATGAATATAGGTTGAAAGGTTTTTTTTTTTTTTTTCAAGGCTTGTTTTCAACAACCTCTTTCACCTTCCAAAGCAATTCCTATTCCTGGTCTCTCTGTGACAGAAAGCAAGAATATTCCTTAAAGCAACTATATTTGAGATTCATCTGTAATGCCACAGGGTGCTATTGACAAAGGAAAGGAATGAGGTTTATTAAGCCATTTCATACCTATTTCAAGCCTTTCTAACAAGGCTTTTGAAATGACTATGTGTATACATGTAAATTTAGTTTCATCATATAATCATAATATAGCCTAACAATCTATATGCCCTTAAATAGTTCAAGTGACTTTAAATACTTCTCACATATTATGAAGGTGCTTATAGGTATCAAAGGGTTTTAAAAGACATTTGCATGTTATTTACAAATGAATTTTTCAAATTACCCTATAAGCTTCCTGTCCAATGCAATAATTATTTTTATCAAGACTAATCCTAAAACGCTGCCTTTCTCATGTGCTTCTAAGATGGGTCAAATCAGAGCATTAATTCCAGTGACAATCACAGAAATCTTCCACTTGCTTTTATAATACATCATTCACGATAGAGCTGAAATGGACAGTACACGTGCTTACTGAATGAAATATACAGGTATCCACCAAACTCTTATTGAAAACACTATTATAAAATTATTCTGTATCTGCCTTGTCCCTAAACTAAACAAAAATATAACCTCACTTCTTCTCCATAGAACATTTCCAAAGAAATGTAAGTGCTAAAAGATCAGCCTGTTTTCTGCTAATTAGGACAATTTTAATACCTAAATAACCAACATTTCATAATGCAAAAAACTTAGGTCAGAAATGTAGATGGGAGCTATAGACAATAGGGTGAAAAACAAAGTTGTATTCTGCCTCTTTTACTTATTAATCAAATCATCCTGTGATTTAGTCTTTCTTGGCCTTTATTCTCTTTTCTATAAATTAGGAATAATAATATCTGCCTAAGATATGTAACGTAATGGTTGAGGATAAGGATTTTTAGTTTAAAATGAGAAATTTTAGTTTACAATGGAGAGCTATCTATGAGTGGTAAATGATATAAAATGATGAACTAATATCAGCTGGTGCTGTGTTCCTATCTAGCTTTGGAAAGACACATAGGGGTTTTTCCCACCTTCAGTCTCAATGAGAATATAATAATTGAAATAAAATCATTTTTTAAAATCACACTTGCAGTCCCTCAGTCTTCTTAAGTCATCAAGGCTTCCCCCAAAAAAGGAAATGCCTTCTAAGTTCCAGTAATTATTAATCACCATATTTGCTGAGCATTAGAATCCTAACAATGTGATCGATAACCGTACTCTGAAAGGATCTAAGATGCACTAAGGTATGGAGCGCTATTAAGTTGAATGCTTTAGACGGGTGTTTTAAACTGTCCTCTCTCTCACACACCCTGGGCCCAAGTCTCATCCTGACTGGAAGATTTGAATTAATTAAATCTTTTAAAGAGTGATTCAATAAAGCTGCTCAGGTCTCAATAAATCCTAAACCGTGAAATATAAAAAAAAAAATCTCTCCAATAAAAACATTCAAATATTACCAAACAAAATTCAGCGTGAATGATTAATGCATTAAAATTCATTTCTTTCATGCCTTTAAGTGGCTAGGATTACCATAAAGAGCCTTCTCAGAGTGTAGGCAACAATAAAAACTGCAATAACTCATACTTTGTAGAGACTTTCATTTTCGAATCTGGATATTCTTTAATTTTCAAAATAGCCTTGGGATGTAAATATCATTATCTCCATTTCACAGGAGATGAAACTGAGAGATTAGTGATTTGCCCCTAGCTACACAGTAAGTGAACTATATGTTGATTCCAGGCCAAGGTGCTGGCACTAAGATTACTGCATTACTCAAATTTATATAGCTAGATGGTTAGCACTGAAGAGAAATAGCATTGAGGAAGCAGTCAATTTAAAATTCAGAAGTCAAAAACATTAAAACAAATATATAAAAGTAGAAAGGAAAAGTGGAAAATAACTGACGCTTAAAATCATAAAAATTCTAGTATTTATTGAGCATTTATTATGTGCCAGGTACTGTTTTAAATGCTTTATATGAATTAACTATGTAATTTTTATCTAAGTCCCAACAACGGTGTTCAGAACTGGAGGTCACCCTCAATTTCTTTCATTCTCCCGCACTCCACGTCTAATCCATCAACAAATCCTGTGGTCTTCAGCTTCAAAACACATGTAGAATCTGTTCTTCTTTCAGCCGCTCCCTGCCTTACCCCACCTGTGCCTCACCTCTGTGTTCTCCTACCAGGATCCTAACTCCTCTATCTCTTCCTCTTCAGGGCCCCTTCAGTCTATTTCCTAACCTAAGACCAGAATAATCTCTTTAAACCATATGGCATCACTACTATTCTCAAAACCTTCCAATGGTTTCCCATCCCCACAGAGTACAATCTTTTATAAAGACCTGAAAAGCCCTCCATGATCTGGCCTCATCCCTACCACTTAACCACGCCTCTCCTTGGTCCAGTCCCACTAACCTGGCTGCTTACCCTGAATTATTCTAGACATTATTCTTTCTGAGGGCTGTGTATTTGCTGTCTCCTTGTCCAAAATATTCTTCTTCTAGGTATTATCATGATTTAGTCCCTAATCTGATTCATGTCTCTGTTTAAATATTATTAGTGAGGATTTCTCCCACTGGTCTATATAAAATACTAACCCTTCCAACAGCTACACACCTTGAGCCAGTTTCCTGTTTCTCTGGAACCTATCAGTAGCTGCACATAGATTTTATTTGTGTGCATGTTTTGGAGGGGACGGGAGTCTATTTTCCCCATGACAAAGAAAGCTCCATACATAGAATTTGTCTGTCTTATGCATAGCTATGAGTATCTATCACATACCAGATACTCAATAAAAATATGTTGAACAAAGAATTGAATTAACAACCCAAAGAGGGAGATACTATATAATATCCCCTTTAGAGAGGAAGGGATAGAGGCAGTGGCACACAGAAACAAAATAACTTACTGTGAATCACAAAGGTTGTGTAGAGAATAGTGGATAGGCCATGTTGCTGCAGAGCTCATGCACCTAACCACTGAACTATACCTGTGTTCAAGCAATATCTATCTAAAAAGAATCCTATGACCTAAAAATATCTATGGTACTACAATAGCAGTACTGTAGGAATGCCCTGATCTCCCTTATTTTCTACTTGTCCTCGTAAAGCTGCTGTTAAAAAAGATGCCATTAAACCTAGCACCTCTTGGCTTTTAAATACAATTCCCATTAAGAGGAACTAGAGTCTTTGGAGACATTATCTGATAACAAGACTGGGATAGAAAGCAGGCAAAGTGAGTCGTGTCAGAAAGTAAGAAAGTGCTTAAAAAATTGATGGAGCTGTGTCAAAAGGACATATAATATATATTTAGTAACTACTATGCACAGGGTATCATTTTATATGCTCTCTTCAAATCAACTCTTAAAAGTAGGTATATTAGTACATGCGGTATTTTGTTTTTCTATTTTTGTGATGCTTCACTTAGAATGGTCTCCAATTCCATCCAGGTTGTTACAAAGGGTATTAGTTAACCATTTTTTTATGGAAGGCAAGCAGGTGGGAGGGGGGCGGAGGGGATGGGTAAATTCACACTTAATGGGTACAATGCATGCTATCTTGGTGATGGGCACACTTATAACTTTGACTCAAATGACACAGAGGCAATCCATGCAACCAAAACATTCATACCCCCATAATACTATGAAATTTTTTTTAAAAAAGTAGGTGTATTAGCCTAGCACTCAGCAATGTGTCTCACATGCAGTAGACACTACCACACAGTGTTTGTTCTAATATAATTTAAGGAAATAAAACTGGGATCACAATGGGTATAACACCTTGAGTCTATGGGTAAACAGGGATAATCACAGAAGAAAAGGAAAGAGAGAAACAACAAAGAAAAGAAGAAGGAAGAGAGGATGAAATAAAAGAATGAAGAAAGATGATAGGTAAGAAACAAGAGCAAGAGAGATAAAGAGTATAGAGGAGGAATGATGTATGAAGAATCAAATTAGAAAATATCCACTTTGTCATGACATTTTAATACTTATTTCAGGCAAGGTTCCTCAATAGTTCAAAAATTGGAGAACAACATTTTCACATATTCCTAACATAATTACCTCACAGCTTACTTATTTCCCCTTATTAATGACAAATGGGAAAAGCAGCTTTCCAGAGGAGCAATCAGTCAAACACCACCTTAATGATGACATGTAAGATCACCAATAATGGGAAAAGCTAATACTATGGATGCCCTAATGCAATGTCCTATGACGGAACACAGCACCACCTAAGTATTAATAATTACTTTATCAAAAATATTCTACTTGAATCTAGTCATAGGAAAATGATCAGACTAATCTAAAATCAGAAATGTTCTGCAAAACACCAGGCTAGAGTCCCCAAATGCCAATATTATTAAAGAAAAAATAAAGAGAAAAAGAAAGAACGTAATCCAGGCAACTAAATGCAATGTATGATCCCTAGTTAAACTCTAGATTTGATTAAAATTCCCTATAAAGGATATTATTAGACAACTGGAGAACTTTGAATATAGATTATATCTTAGGGAAGAGTATCATATTAGCGTTGCATTTCTTGCATCGCGAACTGTATTATGTTTATGTAGGAGAATGTCTGCCCTTGTTCTTTGCAGGGCATTAATGCATTTAAGGGTCTAAGGTGACAATGTCTTCAATATCTCATATAAATCAGCAAAAAGTCCTATATCTATAGTATATATCTATTCATCTATGTAAGAAAGAAAAAGGGAGAGGAAGCCCATTTGGCAAAATATTATGAATTACTGAATCTAGAAAGTATCTGGGAAATTATTTTATTTTTTCCATTTTTCCATAATGTAATATCTTCAAAAATAGTTTAGGAAAAGGCTACTTTCTAAAAACATTGAAAATACTAAAACATTTAAAAACACTAAAAAGTAAAATAATTTGTTGCTTCAGACCCATTCGTGTTAATACATGGGCTTCTTCTCCCATACAATTCTCTCATAAGTCAAACTCTGTAGCTTTTCTCCATTTTTGACATTGATTTTCACACATAGAATCTTAACACAAAAATATACCAGTAACAATGGTTAAATTTGCAGATTATCTAATATTTGACTATAGAGTTGGTTTCAAATCCACATTTATTTCCTGCCATTGGGATTCTTCTAAATATTTCAAGTTTGTGAATGTGGTCACAGCTTAAATTCCAGGATAGACTACTTACTCAGAACACTTAACATCATTCCTAATACCCATTGTGATCTCTGCTCCAAAATGAAAGGGTTGGATTTTTCAAGTGCTGTATGAAAATATCTACTTAAGACCAGCATCCACTCAACAGAAATAAGTAAGTGGTAGGAACAGTTCATTTGTTTTTTTTGTTTGTTTGTTTGCTTTGAGACAGAGTCTTGCTCTGTTGCCCTGGCTGGAGTGCCACGGTATCATCACAGCTCACTGCAACCTCAAACTCCTGGGCTCAGGTGATCCTCCTGCCTCAGCCTCCTGAATAGCTGGGACTACAGGCATGCGCCAGCACACCCAGCTAATTTTTTCTATTTTTCGCAGAGATGGGGTCTCGCTCTTGCTCAGGCTGGTCTTGAACTCCTGAGCTCAAGGGATCCTCCCACCTTGGCCTCCCAGAGTGCTAGGATTATAGGTGTGAGCCACAACACCTGGCCAACAGTTCTCTTTGAAGTCATTTTTTTTTTTTTTTTACATCAGCTTTTATGAGGCTGAGGAGAGGGGCTTAGGACAAGTTGGACAGGAAAGAATTCACTCTGGATAGTTTCAGCAAAGAACATTTATTACAGGATATAAAGAGGCAGATCCTAGGATAGGCTTTCAAAAGCAATACTTCACAATTGGGCATCAAAGGAGCTACTGTTCCTTCCGCTATCAGGAAACCAACTACTGGGATTGAGAATTGCTTTCACAGATGCCAGCTACTGAACCACGCTGTCTGCACCACCATCTGCACTGGCAGAATGATGGTGGCCTTACTCTCTGAGTCTTCCTCTGCTTAACTCAGTTCCAAATTTATGTATTACCCAAAACTATCTGACTGACAGAATCTAGATCACATCCATAAACCCCATGGAAATGTGCCCAGATCATATAGCATTTAGTCTTCCAACCTTTGTAGTAAAGGAAGGCCCACTAGAGGGTGGTTGGCATATACACTGAGCTAGGCAATGGTACTAAGGAAATTTCTCATCCCTTCCCTCACAAACCTATTATTATTCCCTTTCAAACTTGCTCTCTGATATCCTAAATGTTTTCTCTGAATCTCCACTTCATTTTATTAACACTTATTCCTCTGACACCTGGCCCTTCTTGAAGACATTCCTCCCAGATCCCCGACTTCTTAAGAGGAGGCTGCTTAGTTTAGTAGAGTAAGTGGAGGAAGTAATTAGAGTAAGAAGAGCATACAATTACAGTAAGTATCCTCTTTGCTCCTCCTTGAGATTTTGGAGCTGTGTCTCGTTTCTCTTTCAAAACACTAGCTCCTTTAAAATGCATGTCAACAGACATTTTAAATATCCTCCCGTTTCTATATCCCGTATACTCCATATCTTTCCTAGTTGTCCTCAACTTCTGACATTCCCTATATTACATGCCTCACTCAGTGATGATTTTGGTTCCTGTTTGCTATCTCCCTATTCACAACTGATGCTCTCTCATCATTCTTAGCTGCATCAAAGTCAGGCATACAATCCATTCAATGATGGCCTTTTATTTCTTTATATCCTTTGTCTCAATGATCTTTTCTTCCCCTTATCTCAACGCACCTGCACCTAGTCATATAACAGTTCCTGTTGTCACTGAGAACTGTACACCTTATCTTTCATCTCTAATCCTTACTCCAAAACTAACATTCAACAATTTTCTGATCTCACCGAGGCCTACTCTATACCATATCAGAATTTTACTATTCATTACCTCCTTTGTAGCTTCATATCCCTGTTGCTCAGCTGGGATTTAATGGTCCAGAAGTATAACTTGCTTACCTATATCTTGATTTTGTTTGCTCCTCTGTTTTACTCTTTGAAGAAAAACTCAATGAAGTAGCTGAACATTACTGGTGTATTCAGCAGTGCCAATCATGTGGTCATGCGGTTCAAGCAATCCTGTAACAATGCCAGACTGCCCTTATTATTACTACATTATTTCTCTAGTAAATTCACTTTCACACACTTCAAGATAACTATTTCATACTGCCTGTGATCCTCAAGGTTCCTATACCTTTTCATCCCATCTTTCCCAACCGATGACACACTGCCTAATTCATGAAAAGAACAGATACAATCAAATGAGAATTATATCATTTTCCCACCACTAATCCTTCCAATTTACCCACACCTGTACTCCACAAACTGTCTTCTATCATGTTACTACAGAAGAAGTGCATCCACTCCTATCCCTGGCCAATGTATCTGTGTTCTGGATCTCATCTTCTTTTGCCTACTCAAGGAATTCTTCCTGAAGCATTCCCCACTCTCTCTTGAATCATTAGTTCCTTGTTTTTTACTGGATAGTTCATTTCAAGAAACCAAATGATATCACCCAATTTAAACAACATCCACAGACACATACCTATGAGCATAAATTCCCTGGAATCCACTTTTACCTCCAACCAGTGACAATTTTCCTACAGTAGCAAAACTCTTCAAAGGTGTCCACATTGTCTGTATCCTCTCTTTGTCACCTTCCAGCCTTCATTAAATATATTCAGTGCTTTAATTATCATTATTCCAATGAAAGAGTTCTTAATGAGAGCGTCAAAGACCTACATTTTGCCAAAGACAATGATAAATTATCTGTTCTCATCTTATTCAATCATTCAATATAAATTTGACACAATTGATATTCTCTCTTCTTGAAAAGTTATCTAGGTTTCCCAGACCCTACACTCTTGAGTTTCTTTTACTTCATGGACTATTTTTCACTAAGAGATCTTCTCCTCTAAACCTGGAAATGTTGTAAGCCTTTTAATTCTGTCCTAGAATCCCTTCTTTTCTATTTCTGTATTCAACCTATGTGATCTCATCCAGTTCCCTATTGCTTCAAATATGATATATATACTGATAACTCTCAAACTCACACTTCTTGCATGGAACTCTTCCCCTGAGACCAAGACTCATATCCAATTGCCTATCAACTTCTCCATTTCAGAGTTACCTTGGCAAAAGACAATGTGTCTTTTCTCCTCCAAATCTACTCTCCCCCCAGATATCTCCCAGTAAATGGTACTACCTTTTAAACAGTTGCTGAAGCCAATAAAAAGTTAGCTTTGTCTTTGATTACTTGTTTCCCCTTACAAAATACACCCAATTAACCTGTTACTCCTGTTAGCTATATCTCTAAAACATACCCCAAATTCAATGATTTCTCCTCTTTTCTATTTTTCCAGTCCTTCTCAAATCCATCTTTACCTCTTCCTTGTACAACTGTAGAAGCAATTTTTTTCTTTGCTTTTAAATTTTTTTAAAGGATGGACTCTCTGTCACTCAAGCTGGAGTGCAGTGGCACAATCAGAGCTCACTGCAACCTCAAACTCCTGGCCTCGAGGGATACTTTCACCCCAGCCTCCCAAATTGCTGGATGACAGGTGTGAGCCACCTTGCCCAGCCTGTAGAAGCAATTTCATTTGTCTTCCTGCCCCACCTCCTACCTCCCTCCTAAGTAAAAGTGATTTAAAAAAACAATATTTATAAAGTCAGGTTATTCTCCTGCCCCAAACCTTCAATGGAATCCAATTATACTTAAAATAAAATCTAAACCTTTTAGTGTAACCCCAAAATTTCTCTGTTATGATAGGCCTCTCTTTCTGAAATCAGTCTCTCCCTCAAAACTCTTCATTTGCTAATTCTCTTCATTTGCTTCACTTCAGTCACAACCACCTTATGTCTACCCTTTCAACACTCGATGCTCATTCTATTTTAAAAGAATTTGCTGTTGTTGTTACTTGGCTTAAGGACAATCATAACTCAAACCTTATCTGCTCGAGGAGGGCTTCGCTGACCTTTACAGATACCAGCCCATCACTCCCTATCATATTTTTCTATTTTATTATCTTCTTTGTAACATATTAACTCCTAAACTTATTTTATTAATTGGTTTGCACATGTATTTGCTGTCTTCCCCATTTTCTCTGCTCTAAAGGCAGGGGTTCAATTTCCTTTGTTTATTGTTATCCTAAGTAACTAGAACAGTGCCTGGCCTACTTTCTAATTACTTTTTCACTGGACCAATTGATTTAACAATAATTACATACCACAAAACCAAAGACATCTTGCTCCAGATTCTTTACTTACATTCTACACTTCTATGTCTAGGAATATCATAAAAATGACATTAAAATATGATGTGGGAAAGATTACAATCACCCATTTTATTCATTCATTCAGCTATACGGCTAATCATTCATCCCTTCACTTTACTTGTGCCTACCGCCCCAAAATTCATGTGTTGAAGTCCTAACCCTTAGTACCTCAGAATGTGACTATATTTGGAGATGGGTTATTTAAAGAAGCAATTAATTTAAAATGAATTCATTAGGATGGGTCCTAATCCAAGGTTACTGGTGTCCTTATAAGAAAAAGACTAGGACACAGGCACACATGTGAAAACACAGGGAGAAAAAAGACCTCACAAGCCCAGGAGAGAGGCCTCAGAAGAAACCAGCCCCACCAGCACATTGATCTCCTACTTCTAGCCTCCAGAATTGTGAAAAAATAAATAAATTTCTGTTGCTTAAGCCACCTAGTCTTTGCAAACAAGCTTGTCTGCGCTAGCAAATAGAAATAGCTGAGACTAGCAACTAGCTAATACAGTATGTTTTGCTTAGGAGTGTTCATGGCTCAATTATACATTCTGAAATTAACTACTTTACAAAAAAAAAGTTAAGATTCACACACCTTATTGTTTGGATATGTAATTCTATTCTTTCAAAAAGACGGTTTATTCTAATATCGTTTCCCAGGCTTCTAAGATATGTATTACATGGAAAAATTAAAGAATCATGAAATGAATTGCCTACACAACAACTACCTGGTAGAAGATGTGGAAGGTTTTTTGTGTTTCTTTTTCCTCCATTTCAAGTTCTGTCTGTGACTGCATGTGCAAAAATTTAATCACGTTCTTCCGTTTATCTTTTTGTAATTATAGCTTGTTAATTTTTATTTAAAGTTTCTTTTTAACTCACATCATAGATTTTCTCAGGGAACAGCTCAGAAGCACTGCTTGAGAGTGTTCACCACCTGAGATTCAGTGTTTGCCACATAAAACTTCAGAGACAGAGAACTACCATCTCAAGTCAGCAGAGTCATTGTGTATCATGGCAGCATAATTTGAATTTTATTTAAAGTTCCCAGTAAGGAAGCTCAAACTGGCTGTGGTTGTTGAGGATTCATGAGAGTGCTGTGATACCAAATAATTTGCACAATTTGCTCCCTTTCCTTAAGTTGAGCACAAAATACGTTTGTCATCATATCTACATAAATGAAACAATACTTAGAAATAGCTTTATCTTTTTCCGACTCCAAATTAAAATATGCGTATCCTACTCATGAAAAAAAGTATGAAGAAGAAAATTAATATAATTTATAAGCCCAGAATCTTTTTTGCGAGATTTTGTTATATATCTTTCTAGCCATTGCATATAAAACTGTATCTTTCCCCCTTACTTTCTCTGTCTCTCTTTCACTTAATAGGATTGTATTACACATGTAGCCTATAACTTCCAATGTTACTTAAGAGCATACTAATGGGCATGTTGATTTAAGTATTTGATGGTTGCACCAAATTCTAGTGTATGTGTGTGTGTATGTGTGTGTGTGTGTATGCAACAATGTACTTCAACTTAACCATGACCAAAATACTTCAAGAAGTTTTCCTTGTTTATAAATATCCTTATATAAATCTATACAAATATGAATTTTTCAATTAGTTTATCAAGACATATTTCTCAATGTTGATTTTCTGAATTAAGTCTTACTAATATTCAAATTTTATACATAATGCCAGGTTGCCTTTTAGAAAGTTTCTATAAATTTATCCTTCAACAAAAAGTTCAAATACATTCCCATTTTCCCACAGGTTTGTTACCACTGGGGCAAATCTTTAATTACTAATGAATTTGGTTCTATCTTCAATTTCATTGACCTTGACCCTATTAAAAATCACCAATCATCACTGGTCATTTTTATGTTGGCATATTTCTATTAATATTATGGGTAAATTAAACCTCTGTCTCTTATCTATGTTGCAAATATCTTTACCAGGTTGTCATTTTTTTTAACTTTTTGCTTCTTTTTACCAAAAAGCAAACAATAATAATAATAAAAATGATGTTTACACAGTGAAATCTTTAAGCATTTTTTAATGATTCTTGCCTTCGGGCACTACTAATGTTAAAGAAAAATTATTCAATTATACTTATTAAAGCACCATAAAACTTCTAAACTGAGCATACTCTTCTCAGTTATTAGTGTATTCACTTCTATATGCTTATGTAATCTTTACTCTTCTTGAAATTACCTAAGTCCAGATATTGCCCCTCCTGTTACTTAAAATTCATTTCACCTCCCACAACTTTGGTCTACTCCTCTCAGTTTGTTCCCAGCTAATAAGTTCATCCATCCATTCATTCCAAAAACTGAATGAATCCCAAATCTCATGGTCCCGATTTGGTCTCTCTTCTTATATTAAGTTTTGAATCCCTGCCTTATTTCACTTTAGGCTCAAAATCAACACATCCAACCCTGAACTCATTCTCTTCCCTACAAGCCATATCTGTCAGTCTTTCTTACCCTTGCTATCATTGCAATTAAAACCCATAGTATCACCTCCAATGAACTTAACCCCTCCCTCCTTTTCTCTCCCCCCTCATTTACCAATGCTTGTGGGTTGTACTTCTTCATGGTCTCATCTTCTGCCTCATGCTCAATGAAAAAATCTCCTGATGTACCCACATCCCATCTTCTATATATTACTACCTTATTTCTATCAATATATTTCTAGTTATATTTCCTCTTGCCTAAATTCCTTCATGACATGAGACATTTATAGAATAAAGCTCGAAGTCCTTTGGATAGCATTATTTCCCTGGTAAGCTGACTGGGCCCCCATTGTATAGGGCCTAGACCAAGCATGGCATGTGTCGTCTTTTGTTTCTGTGACATGGTGACTGGTGACACCTAAAAGAATTTTTGAATATGGAGAATCAAAATCTATGTATGTTATTCAAATACCAAAATCATATGAACAAGATGAGAGGGACTACTGGTTATAACACCAACAATATAAATTCCAAGGGAACTTGATAGACTTTGAGCTAATGTTCAGGTGCATATGGATGCATACTAACAAAAGTGTAGGGACATTTACTCTTCCAAAATCTTTCACCAAATTCACTTTTCCAGTTGTTCTGCCTTCTTTTTTATAGACTCATGGGAAAACAAAGGACTCTCTGGTGTTCTCTGAATACTATTGGCCTTTGCCTCGATTTATATAAGCTAAAGATGGGGACACACAGGCTCTGCCTTGATCCAACTCCAAGCCAATCTAGACTTGAAGACTATTAGGAAGCCTCCTCTCATCATACCTGCACATCAAAAGATGGCTACAGAAATCATTAGGAGGCCCACAGGCAGTATCAAAGGTGCTTTTTCAGGAAAGAGATATCCCTAATAGAAGTGAATGCTGTCTTGCCCAGTAAAGATGCTCAATAAATATGCACTAAATTGTACTAAAATTTGTAAGTCTGAGGATACACTAACATAAAATAAAAAACAAAGTTAACCCAAAGTAAAATGATGCTGCAAGCTAATCAGGGCATAATCAATAGGCAGACATCTCATATTACCTTCTTAAGGCCAAAGAAAGCATTTTGGGAGTTAGGTACAGAGGGCCAGGGAGTGATCTTAGGAACTGAGATATAAAAAGGAAATTTGTGTCCCTGAGACTTCTGCCTTGTCTGGGGAGCACCATGTCTCCTTCCACTTTGAATATACTCACCAAGAAACTGAGGCAATGCTTATTCTAGTACAGCAACAAACAGAATGGTATCAGGGGCTGAAATTATTTTTATAAGAATAGAAAGAAATTTTTACACCAAGACTTAAAAATGCCAATTAAAACTAAGACAAATATACATAAAAAAGGAAACACAGCTTAACAGCATCCAACCATAGGGACAGGAGACAAATCATTTCATTAAACAATACAAAATTATAGTTAGATAGAGTAAGTTCTAGTGTTCTATAACACTGTTGGATGACTATAGTTAACAATACTATATTACATAGTTTCAAACAGCTAGAAGGAGGATATCAAATGTTCCCAACACAAAGAAATGATAAATATTTGAGTTGTTGGATATGCTAATTGCCCTGATCTGATCACTACAGATACTATATGTATTGAAACATCACTATGTGCCCCACAAATATGTATATTATGTGTCAATTAAAAAATAAAATAAGACAAATGAAAAAATTTGAAATATCATTTCAGATTCTGAGTTGACTACAAACTTGATTTTAGTGATGCTGCCACAAATATCATGTTTACCTACTTCAACATAACAATAAAATGTACCCCCAAAACAATAAGAATAGAGTCTACATCAGCAGAAGCAGAGTACACAGGAAGGGGAAAAATCTGCTTGACTCTGCCTCTCCAATCTGCCAGGAATATTGCATTCAATTTCTAGAAAAATATTAACACATGCTCAATAACAGAGGAAAATAATCAGAATGATGAATCATGGCACATAAAGATATAAAATGACCGATAATTTTAGCCTCAAAAATAAAGACATGTTACCTGTGTATTTGAGGGCTTAAATGGTTCTCATTTGAAAGAGATAGTGTTTTTAGATACTGCCAAAAAGGCTTAAACTCTTCTCACATGTAGAAGTAACAAGATTCTAGTTGAGACTTAAAATATTGGGAAAAAATTTTTAACACATTCTCAAACAATGTTATGATATAAAAAACAATTGCTAGTAGTCGTTCAGAGTTTCCTTCCAGGCACTGCTCTGCACTTTACATGCATCATCTCTTTTAATCCCCTCAACCACTCTGCGAGATAAGTATTATTCCTAACTTCATTTTACAGTTGAAGAAACTGAAGCATAAAAAAGAGAAGCTCACTGAACTAGCAAAGGTAGGATAGTCCCAGCTGGACTGATCCATAGCAAAAGCTCTTAACCATTACAACCATTACACTGTAGTTACTTTAATGATTGTTCTAAAGAACCTAGATAGCTACTTTTAGAAGACTGTAAAAAATTATGGTTTATGTAGAAATAACAAAGATCAGAGCAGAACTAAATGAAATTGCTAACAAAAATCTACACAGAAGATTAATAAAACAAAAATTTGGTTCTTTGAAAAAATAAACAAAATTGACAAGCCTCTTGCTAGATTAATGAGAAGCAGAAAAGAAAGGACTCGAATAAGCTCCATCAGGAATGAAAAAGGAGAAATTACAACTGATGCCATGGAATTATAAAATATCATCTATGAATACTATAAAAATCTCTATGTACATAAACTTAAAAATGTGGAGGAAATGGACAAATTCTTAGAAACGCACAGCCTCCCTAGGCTTAATCAGGAAGAAACAGAATTCCTGAACAGACCAATATTAAGCACCGAAATTGAAGCAGCAACAAAAAGTCTTCCTGAAAAGAAAAGTCCCAGACCAGATGGTTTCACACCCGAATTTTACCAGATCTACAAATAAGAACTGGTGTCTATCCTGCAGAAATTATTCCACAACATTGGGAAAGAAGGCATCTTCCCCAACACGTTGTATGAGGCAACATCGTCCTGATACCAAAACCAGGAAAGAACATAACAAAGAAAGAAAACTACAGACGGATATCCCTTATGAATATAGATGCAAAAATTCTCAACAAAATCCTAGCAAACTGAATTCAGGTGCTTATCAATAAAACCCCCCCCCAAAAAAAAAAACAAAAAAAAAACAATCAATCACCACCAAGTAGGCTTCATCCAAGAGATGCAGGGATGGTTCCATATATGCAAATCTATAAATGCAATTCACCTCATAAATAGAAGCAAAAACAAAGACCATTTGATCCTCTCAATAGATATAGTAAGAGCATTTAACAGTATTCAACACCGTTTTATGGTAAGAATACTTAACAAAATAGGCACAGACAGGACTTACCTAAATATGATACAAGCCATATATGACAAACCCACAACCAGCATTATGAAGACTATAAAAAACTTAATGGGGAAAAACTGAAAGCATTCCCACTTACAACTGGAACCAGACAAGGTTGCCCTCTATCACCACTTCTATTCAATACAGTGCTGGAAGTCCTAGCCAGAGCAATCAGACAAGAGAAGGAAATTAAAGGCATCCAAATAGGGGCAGAAGAGGTCAAACTATCACTCTTTGCTGACGTTATGATCTTGTATGTAGAAAATCCCAAACATTCTGCCATGAGACTACTGGAATTGATAAACAAATTCAGCAAAGTCACAGGTTACAAAATCAATGTACAGAAATCAGTAGCATCCCTATACTCTTTTAGACATTGACCAAGGCAATGAATTTATAAAGAAGACCCCAAAGGCAATGACAGCAACAAGAAAAATAAATAAATGGGACCTGATCAAATTAAAAAGCTTCTGCACAGCCAAGGAAACTATCACAAGAACAGATAACCTACAGAATGGAAGAAAATATTTGCACGATACACATCCGATAAAAGGCTGATAACTAGAATCTACAGAGAACTCAGGAAAATCAGCAAGAAAAAATCAAATGACCCTATCATAAAGTGAGCAAAGGACATGAACAGAAACTTTTCAAAAGAAGACAGACTAATGGCTAACAAACATATGAAAAAATACTCAACATCTCTAATAATCAGGGAAATGCAAATCAAACCCACAATGAGATATCACTTATCTCCAGTGAGAATGGCCTTTATCAAAAAGTCCCAAAACAGTAAATGTTGGCATGGATGCAGAGAGATAGGAACACTCATACACTGCTGGTAGGACTGCAAACTAGTACAACCTCTGTGAAAAGTAACATAGAGATACCTCAGAGATCTACAAACAGAACTACTATTTGATCCAGCAATCTCATTACTGGCCATCTACCCAAAAAACAAAAGACATTCTATATAAAAGACATCTGCACTAGAATGTTTATAGCAGCACAATTCACAATTGCAAAGATGTGGAAACAACCCAAGTGCCCATCAATACATGAGTGGATTAATAAAATGTGGTATAAGTATACCATGGAGTACTATTCAGCTATAAGAAATAATGGTAATATAGCACCTCTTGTATTATCGTGGATATACTAGGAGCCCATTCTACTAAGTGAAACATCACAAGAATGAAAAAAGAAGCACTACGTGTAGTCACCATTGAATTGTTTTTAACTCATCAATACTTAAGTGCACATATAGTACTAACATTCATTGGGTGTCAGGTAGGTGGGGCGGGAGGAGGGGATGGGTATAGACACATCTAATGGGTGTGGTGCACACCGTCTGGGGTATGGACACACTTGAAGCTCTGACTCGGGTGGGGCAAAGGCAATATATGTAACCTAAACATTTGTACTCCCATAATATGCTTAAAGAAAAAAAATACATTGTAATTTGAAATGTTAAAGATGATCTTTGAAATCTTTTCCCCTCTCATGTTTAAGATTCTCTGATCTTGAGTTCTTTGTGGAAGATAAACTCATGCCTTTAGCCAAGATTATCCCAGGATTCTGGCATCCATCTGTTCTGGTCCTTGATGTCTGGGAATTAAACTATCCAATAATGGAGTGCCAGAAAGTTGGAGAAAATAGTGGAAGGACGTATACTAAGGAAACATCCACACACATTTTTCTTAGGACATCCTTGTTCTTTGTTTCATCACAGGGTTCAACTTCAACCTTTGCCAGTAAACACACATACGTTCACATGTGTGTGTGCACACGTACGCACACACAACACACACACACACTATCTACTTAT
Organism: Indri indri; assembly: GCA_004363605.1. Taxonomy (NCBI): domain Eukaryota; kingdom Metazoa; phylum Chordata; class Mammalia; order Primates; family Indriidae; genus Indri; species Indri indri. Next base: position 25,075 of record RJWJ010012053.1, read on the forward strand.
CCCACTCACGCTCTCCTAGTGTGTGGTATATGGTTCATGGTATGTAATAAAACTTACGATATCCTGTGTATAGTAGAATCTATGTATAATTTCAGATCATGCACTACTGAAGCATTACAAAGCAGCTTGAAAGAAAATGTTTTGCTAAATACATGATCTATTTAAACATTTACTGAAAGCAACATAAATGGTCTTCATCTTCATCTCTATGCTCTAAGATAAAGGTATAAGACATTACATAAGAGATTCAATGACCAATTTATAACACTTGGAGTCTGCCTGCATGTGTGTTGTAAATATGTATGATTTTAAGTCCAATGGGAATCTTCAATTAACACATGAAGTATCTAAATTATCAAAACCGGTTACAATCATTTTACAGAACTTAAGATCTCAGAGTATCTATTAATCCTAAAAATTTCATGTGGTTGCAAAATAAAGAAGCCAATGAATAGCATTATTAATAATATCAGAAACAAAACACCATGTTTGTTTTCAACAGTGACTTCAAACAGGAGGAGCATTCTAATTACTTTTCATTTGATCGCCAAGGAAAAACCTGAGCATGGCACAAAGAGGGAAATATGGATTCATGTGAAGGGAAAGATGAGAAAATAGGAGCATCTAAAGCAGCAGGTTAAAGAATATATGGAAACAATAGTAACTGTGTTTGTATATGCATGCTGGTGGGGAGAGAAAGATTGTTCCCAGGAAAGATAAAGAGGAATGTGAAACTACATTATAAAATTTACCTTTTGTTGGTGAATAATGGAGAGCTATTGGAGATAGTTCCTGAATTAACTGAATGATGCAAAGACACCTGATTTTCAAATACATGAGAACATTTAGAAACTAACATACATAATTTGTGGGTGGAACAGGTATGTGTATGTGGGGGGTGGTTCACTCCAAAAATATCCCTTGAAAGGAAATAATAATATATTCCAAAATATTTTCCACCTTAATATTTTCACAGACTACTATATATATCTATATCTATCTATCTATATCTATCTCTTTAATTATACTGATATATAGTCAAATTTCCATTGGTTTTGATTATTTAGTTTCTGCTGGTTTCCATCTGGTCATCTTTATTTACTAAAACTATTCTGAAAAATATAATGGAGTTAAGAATGTTTTTAATTTCTATCAATACCTTTTTCTCTTGATTAATTTTATGAAGGAATCACAGATTCCATACCTGTGTAATCCTCAATTAGCTTACCAACAGAATATCTGAGGTGTAAAAAGTACATATGTTTTCCCCAAATACTGTATTTTGCTCTTGAATTATAAATTGCTTAAGATGTATTTTTAATACTGCATTCAAAGTGACCGTCTCACACTGATTATGCGCAGCTCTTAATTCTCTTTTTTATTACTTCTGCTAAGATATATGGTATAAGCTGTGGCAATGAAGTTTGAAGTAATAGTATACAAGTATAATGAATTATTTGCATTTAAATACTCATGCTTTACTCCAGCTAACTATGGGACTCTAATCTTTAACATTAAAAACATTGGTGTCATATTTTGTACAATTTTATATAAAACAATAGCATATTTTCCTTATCCTTTTACTCTAGAATTCAAGATGTTTAGAAATAAAAAAGAGTTTAGAAGTAGCAAGAAGAGGCCCATAAATCATGAAGTAAATTGTCTTTCTATCAACCCATATTGGCAGTCTTTGTTTGATCCAGATCATCAGGAAGACAGATGCCAGAGACAGGGCTCAAGTCCTGGAATCTGTGCCAGTTCTTTATGATACTCCTGTCTTTTGGCAGAGAGCCTGCTTTGCTCTTAGAATGAAAGAAACTAAGTAACAATGAAGAAGCACCTGCTTTAGCCAGGAGATTTGACCTATTCATTGCCTAAATCTGCAAAGCAACTTTCTTTGAAAGCTCTGCTAACTGTTTATATATGCAGCCTCATCTGTTTTTGTAACATCCATTGAGCTAGATGAAAACTACAGTTATCACCATTTTCCAAATGGAAACTGTGAAGTGCAAAGGGATGATATGGTAAATCTGAGAAAAACTAGAATTCATGTTATAACAAAAACAACCTTTCATTCTAGAATCTATTTTTTCTACATGTTTCCTAGCCAGGTTTTATTTTATGATCATATAGATGATTCAGCATGCATATCTATTTCAACACATTGTTGGAGGATAAAAGTGTAATAAATAGTTAAGTTTGGTAATCTGTTAACTCTTAAATTGAGTATAATATTCGTGATGTTTTCTTAAAGCTACAAAGAAATTGAAATTGTATGACAAGGTCTTACATGTGTTTTTCACAACGAAATTACTTTTCCATTTCTATAAAGCTGTAAATCAATAAATAACACATGAAAGGAATCTATTGTCGGAAACAGAACATGGTTTAGGGTAAATTTAAATAACTTCAAGGTATTACAGAAATGCAGTTTATGGTGATCAATACACACTTTTCTCGCTCAAGGGGCTTTTATGCTGAGGCACTCATTTTCAACAAGGAAAACTATTTTGCACTATGAAAACAAAAGGAAGTTGGTTGATTTGTGTGACTAGAGTAATGTTTCAAATCTTCACCTTCTGAAGCAGTACAATTACCCTTGACCTTTCAAAATTTTTTAAATCTTAATCATAAAGCCATTATCAAACCATAAGGAATTATGTCAATATTTGATTTAGGACACCACTGATCTGATAACTACCACTTTGGCAGTATATTTGTGAAATTTAAAGAGCAATTTGGTATTCATTTTCATGTTGATTTTCTTCCCAAGCAAACTACAAATGTATGATAGAAATTTACAGAAAAGCCACTCCACGATAAAAGTACTGATGTCTAACTACAATGAGAAAATAGCAATTTTATCACTATAGTATGGTATTTCAGAACATCAAAAAATATATTATCATAAAATTGCCAAAATTTACAACTTTAATTAACTAAAATATTATTCTTTCCAACCAATCAGCAATTAATCAAAAAGAGTATAGGTAATCTTTTCTTAATGATGGTGAAAGAGAACTATGAATTGATTTCTTTCATTCATTTTATGAAATCTACAACCAAATGCATTCCCACTTCTGCAGAGTGCTCTAATATAATACCTGAATATATAGTTAATATTTCGTATGACCCATTCAATGTCCTTTTCAGACCTTCAGAATAATGTTTTCAAATGCCCTCCAAAGAGATCTTCCTGTCTCGGGAATGATCAAATATGGCTCAAGTTACTGTGCTGTGGTTTTGCATTAGGAGGTGAATACCTGCCAGCAGTTCATGTAATTTGCACTTGAGAGAGTGTGAAGTTTTTTCTTTGTCTGCTCAGCCATCCTATATCTTTGAAAAACATAAAGTTCTTTGTGTCATTTCTTCAAATGCTTGCCCTTGAAATTCTGACACTAGGGATTCGCATATAGTTCCTAAGGTAATGCCCTGTGTATTCTATCTAGACTTCAGATTTTTCATGTTTTGCTGATATAAGCAACCAAAGATAAAAATAGGTCATTTGGATAGAGAATCCTAGAAGTCTGAAAGATAGAGGTGTAAAATCATGAAATAATATGTGATAAAGGGCAATGAAATCTGAGAAAGAAACTTCTTGGATAATCTTTTAAGTTGAGACTATTTGTCTGTTACACATGGCAGGTGCTTATACAACAGCTTTGACAATAAGGAAGATTCAGACGTACCTAATATCCAAATACAGGTTAATCAGTGACTATGATATACAAATTTAATTAAGAAAGAAATGACCTACTTCTGCTAATGCTGAGGGCATTTAATTTTTCATGAGTACTCCACATGACTCTGTCTCCACAGTATTCTAATCTTTCCTGCAGTGTTGCTTCTTCAAAGGTATAAACACAAGTACAATGCGAAATAATAAAGGTTGTGATATTAATAGAAACAATTAGAGAGTGTAAACACATGCCCCGTTTTTTTATGCAAAAGCAAACGTTTGCCTGCATAAAAATATGATGCTTTGATGTCCATTATTGCCCTGGAATTCTGGAATTATTACAGGTTTCTAACAATAACTTATTACTTGGTTTGGCATTAAAAATGGGTCTTTATATTTATAAACAGCCTAAGCCAAAGGAAAAGTGGCACTCCAATTTATCTCAGCCTGTAAGCCCATATTAACAAAGGTTTTTTGGAATGTTACGGTGTTGAGAGTAAAAATGAAATATGTTTTCCCCTCTGACATGTATGTTACCTAGATTTACTTTTCACCTGTGATCCCAGGAATATGGCCACCTAATTTTAAAATGTGCTAGATATCATCAGTGCAGCAGTTTTTTCTATAATTCTAATTATTTGATAGCAATTTCTCCACACAGTCCAAAATTAAACATTACTACCTCATGTCTGTTCAATCCTCTTACACTTTTCAATTTCAATTTTATCTGTAAAATAATATATTTATTTCCTTACATCAATCCTGGGAGGTAACTGAGGCAAGTTTTTTTATGATCCTTTTATCAATAAACAAACTTAGGATTCAGAAGGTTAAATGATATTCTCAAAGTTGCACATCAAGTCAGTAACAAGACAACGATGGAATCCAGATGTCCTGTTCCTGGGAAAGTGCTCTTTTTAAGAGGCCACCCACTCAACCCTGCAGATAAAACAATTGCATCTGGACTCACGAGCTTCTCTTTGCTTAATTAGTAATATTGCAGAAAGAACCATAAGACTACATCATATTGTCTGTTAAAAAGACAAATTATCCCCTGTGTCTGTGATTTCCAGATTAGAGTATGACATGGACTGTAAAAAGTATTTATCAGACTGTCCATTTTGAAGACAAAAACTGTATTTTTACTGGTATGTTCCTAATACCCTGAAAGACACCTGGCCAAAAAGAGAAATGTAATTGATTCTTGATGATGAGCAAATGGTTTAAGAACTTTATCCTTAGGAAAAATATTTTATTTCAGTATTTCGATAGAGACAAAATAATATTAGGAGTCAGAAGATTCTAGTTCCATTTCTGAAACTTTTCAGATAAGTTTTATTGAATAAATTTCTTATCTGTACTATAAAGATAATAATACCAACATTTTCTACCTCAATTTTTGTGAGGATTAATTAAAATAACATCAGTGTTTTCTAAGATATGTCAAAAGATATACAAATATAAATTATTTCTGTCTGTATTTGAAACACAATCACTCATTTTATCACTGATACTGTATTTTCAGAATCATATTTTAAAGACTCTAAAAAATAAATATATGTTTATTTATTTATTTATGCATACACACATATATACATACATACATACAAGAGTCTTGCTCTATTGCCTGGGCTAGAGGGAAGTGGTATAATCATAGCTCGCTGCTACCTCAAACTCCTGGGCTCCAGCAATCCTCCCGCCTCAGCCTCCCAAGTAGCTAGGACTGCAGGTGCATGCCACCGTGTCCAGCTAATTTTTTTTTTTTTTTTTTTTTTTTTTTTAGTAGAGACAGGGTCTCACTCTTGCTCAAGCTGGTCTCAAACTCCGGATCTCAAGCAATTCTCCCACCTTGGCCTCCCAGAATGCTAGGATTACAGGTGTGAGCCACCACACCTGGTCTGATTATCGTTATTTCTAACCTTCATAAAATTTAAATTTATATGTGCCTATACATTACATATTTTAGTTTATGTTATTATAAAAACTATGTTATCTTATATAATTTAGGATACATTAATTTTAAACCTAGTTTCTGTTAACTGAGACTGCTTAGAATTATGTTTTTTAAAGAACTAAGATTTTCCATTCATAAAATATGAATTTTGATAAGGAGAATTGACACATCATACTAGGAGAATTACAAACTTGAAATTGGTAGGTGAGATATTTTTAAATGTCTTTTGTTTATTTAGCAAAAGAAATTAATTGGAATATTATATGACATATTCACAGTCTATTTTTCTTCACTAAATTGTTCTCATCATTCATCCTCAAAAATATATTTAAGCAAGAATGTGGAGGGCTGCCACACAGTAATTCCTGGGGATACACAGGTAGAATTGACTATTGACATGATGGAGATGCTTCCATTACATTCTAAGAGTAATTTTACAGCTCTTGGTAGGGCCAGCCTTGGTTTCTAACCTTCTACCATTTAATTATGAGGAACAAGTTATAGGTAGTGTAACATGAATATATAGTGACATATAAAAAGTTCTCACGATTAACAGCAGAAATCCGAGAGATGCCAAAGTCCTCAAGGTTATATCATTTCTACAAGCTGAGCACAGAAACCAAAGTCCTGTTACCCATGTGGATAGGTTATCCTCATATATTAAATAGCATGTGTTTAGGGCGTCAAAGCTGTTTTATGGGTAGAGTTGGTCCAGTCAAAAAGGGCAATAGCAAAAGGGTCTGGTGTTAGTATAATAAGATGGACCTGTAAATAAGACAATGTTTTTATATTAAATCCAAGGGAGTAAACAAAGAATGAAATCTAAATTGGAAGCAAAATCTGGAAAGATTTTTTTCAGGTAAATTTAGGCTTGAGAAAGAAACAAAAGTGAGTACCTGCCACGGAGTCCATGGGCAGAGAGGAACTGTTCAAGGTTCTGAGCTGACATGACAATCTAATCCTGCCAAAAAGGTCCTAAAGACACCCTTAAAATTGTGAAGACTGTGATCATATCCCTGGATCCTTAGTAAAAATATCCAAATCGAGCAGCTCTTACACTTTTGAGGTTCATCCTTAGACACAGGCTGCAATTTTCACTTATCCATAAGCAATCAATTATATCGACAACCTCTAAATGAGGTGTCCAAAGCACAGAGCAAAAGAATAACACAGAGTCGACCTACGCTGTTCTGGCCTTGGCTGACACAGACCTCAAACCTGGGTAAATAGAATGATTCCAGTCTTGACTGCTGTGCTGGGATAACAGGATAAAGGTAAAGTGTGCAATTTCAGAATGAAGCTCTTTAAGGACTAGAGACTAGTACCAACAGATTCTGGTTCTAATAAAACCCCCTGATTTATACCTATATCAGAGGAAAGTACATTTGGAAAAGGAAAAAAGAGTCCTATCATCCGTTTTCCTTGATTATAGTAGTTTTAATTTGTTCGTATGATTAAATTAAAATAAAACAATATATCTGAACATACGGTGCTGCAAATCACATAATTCCACTATTGTAAGATGATGGAAGCCAAGAAAAGAGAGCAACTCTCTAATTTCCATCACAGAATTAAACAGCCTGATGAAGAATGAGCCACTCTTACAAGACAGTTCTCTGGGTGGGCATGGACCAACCCAATTCTCCTCTCTTTCTTGTGTGCAGTTCTCAAGAATAACCATAGGATGTGCTGAAAATGTAATATCCTGAGACAGGGATGGGACAGCCCAGGCTTCGTTCCTCTCTCCCATGGAAGTAGGATGTCCTTGAAAGATTTGCTCAGTGATTTATGCTGCCCCTGAGGAATATAACTGAGGCCGGGCTGCCTTTTGTGCCTCTTCAGCTCCAATGCAAGTGAGACATGTGCAGTCAAGATTCAGTCAGCCCTGGACAGCTTTCTTGAGCTTAGGAGATCAGATCACAAGAGATCCTAGGCTTCTTTTGTCCCTTGCTGCCTCTCTGTAAGTAATAAATGCACTTCATGTAACTCATTGCATACGAGTGTGTTCCATCTCACCAGATTCAGACAAGCTGGTAACCAGTGTACAATGAACCTGCTTCACACCTGCTACTGAGGACCATAGCCTGAGCACTTACTTTCCTTCTGGCCTAAATAATACAACAGGTACTGAGGGACCTGCAGGCCATAGAAAATGACCACAGTCAGGAAGAGTGTGAAAGAGCCATAAAATAAACCCCTCTTTCAGATTAAAAGAGACTTCATTATTAACCCCTGCAATCTCAAAAAAAGAAAATGTATTAAAACTCTTAATTGCTGAGTTCTAATGGAAGAAAACTGGAGTTCACTGAGACAGATGTTTATTTCCAGTTCTAATACCAACTCCATTATGCATGTCCTCATTGCCTCACACCCAGGATTCTTTAACTACCTTTTAACCTGTCTCTTTGCTTCAAATATTTCTTTATTCATAAGATGAACCAATATCTGATTATATTCACAAGTAAGTTCCAACAGTGTAATTTCCAAGCTCAGAAAACCTCAATGGCTCCAAATGCCATCAAAATTTAATATGAATTCTTTACCTCTAAAATATTTTCAGGTATTTTCTCCCATTATTATCTGATTTATTCCCTGAATTCAATTAATATTGAGATTTCTCCTTATTCCTAAATATACTTTGCACCTCCTCCAATTGTTTTATTCATACTGTTTCCTTATTCTAAAATACCTACCCTTTATTTTCAAAGCAAAGAAATTCTACTAGTTCTTCAAGGACCATCTAAGGTGCCTCCTTCTCTATGATATTTTTCTGGATTCCTAACAACTGGATCTTATCTTTCTTTCACTAAACCCTATAACCCAGTGGTCTCTTATTGCGCACGTCACATTCTGCTTTGATTAGAATCATGTGTGAGGTTATCATATTTCTCAAGGACATATCAATTTTCTTAAAAACAAAGATTATGCCTTCCTTATTTTTTAATCACTCACATACTACATAGCACATTCTGACACACAATCAAATCTATGTTAAATCATTACATTTATCTAAAAAATTAGACATTTCAACCTAACTTTTGACTGTTATGTATTAACTTCTAAAACTAGACTCAATATCTTGATATTCGAGTATTTAGGTTCTTTGGTCTGTAAAGTTTCAGATAAATTATACATACTGTCAAATACATAGGCCTGTCAATATGCAAATTTTATGTATGATTTTAAAAGAATTTATTAAATTAGGACACTTATATCCACATTTTGAAGGATGTATCTGGATTCATGTTCAGAATTCACTATAGTTTCTTGACCTTAAAAGACTAATTATTAGAGAGTAATGGGTTCCAGTTTCACTATAAATCAAAAATAATTTCTCTCTGAGTTCTAAAATAATAAAGCTATTAACACGCTGTCTTTGTACTTGTTTGGGAACAACTAAGTGCTAGGGAAATTTTTCTTAAGGGGCTATAATAATGAATGTGTCATATTATATATTACATTTAAGAATAACTTAGAAGAATGTTGATGCAGTATCTGTAGAAACTGAAAGAACAAACTTCACTTTCAAACAATTTTCAATGTAAAAAGGGAATCAAAACTGAAAATTATAAAATGAAAATGGGCCCAAATTCCATAGTTTAAAAGAAAATCAGATCACTTTGAACAAATTAAACCAGTGTCTTTAGCATCCATTAGAACATACAGTTCTTGGAGTCAGTCTACAGATACATTATAGCTAACCATATCCTAAAGGAAAGTTTCGTATTTCATTATTTCAGGAATTATATCTAAACAGATAGCGTATCAGGTAGGATTACACAATTCTTCTTTGGCTACAAAATTATATTATTCTACTATTTTATTTCTACTCTTGAAGTATAGAAAACCTCATGCCTAGCCAATGGCACTGTATATTCTTTCTCTGTATTAAGCTTTTTGCCTTTATTGCTTTTTGAACTTCAGGAGATGCCACGGGGAGAAACTACATTACACAGAAGGGTATCTCAGGATAATTCCATTACTAGAAGAACTTACCAACTTATTATAGAAACATTTTTTGGGGTACAATTCAAAAATGAGTATGATTTCCAATATAGAAGGAGATGCTGAAAAGATAGATCATTGGTGAGTCACATAGATCTATAATTGAGTAGATATAGTAGAACTCATTATGATGAATACCCTTCACACACTGAACTCAGTTTTATGTAGTTTTATTGAGAACCATTACAGAGCATCCTAAATTTATTTTGCAACAGTTACTGTACTATGAGGTATCCTTTAACATTGAAGAAAAGTGAAAGTCAATGGGAATAACTGAGCATACATGTAAGGTAAACATAGATAATATAAATTACACAACAATAATTTAGTAGGACTGATAGTTTTGAAATACATTGCAGAACACTGCATTATTTTCTATTCCTTCAATCCCTTCCTTAGGAAAAAATGCAACTGAGTCTTAGGGGTAAGACACAAGGAAAAACGTACATTACATATATACATTTGTTTATTAGGAAGATGCGGTCTATGATGTTATTTTAGGTGTACACATAACTACTTCATCTAAATAGTTTTATTTTATGATTTTTTTAATTTCCTAACTAGAGAAGGTAACATTTACAAACATTACGGAAAATATCTTTGCCTGCTGTTTTAAAAAATGAAATTGAGTAAAAGAATATCTTAACTGTGACATTATTACACATAATGCTATAATTTCAATGATTTTTATGGAAGTGGATTTGATTCTAAAACTTGTATTTAGACAAAACAGGCACTGACATCAAGTCTGTTTGCAACTGAAGTCAGTGGAATTTTTAACTAAACAACATTGGCCCATCTTAAACCAGTATCTAAATGTAATCCTAAATTGATTATTTGTAATTATTCAAAACTATTTGAAGGTACCCATTAAAGTATTTAAAAATAAGTGAAAGGAAATGAACATTTATTAACTATGAAATAAAAAGAAAATAAATGCCATGTCCCAAAGCAGCACCGAAGCCTTTAATCAAGTCATAATATTAGGAAATGAGAGAAATTGTGAAATTAAGCAAAGTTCACAGATGAAATTAATTTTTATGGTAATTTATTAGTTATAACATTCAGCTATCTATTTTATACATTATGATACTATATGTTATGTTATATTTCTTCAGTAATTTAATCTGAGCATTTATATAATATGGACATGATAATAGCAACCATTTATTATGTCCTATTATGTTATAGGCATTGTGTCTAAAACTGTCATTTTGTTATCCACTTGCATCCTGAAAACAAGCCTAAAAACTTGGGATTTTAGTTTACAGACAAATACACTGAGGTTCATGAAGGCTAAATTATTTGCCCAAGGTGATAGAACTTGAAGCCAAGTCTGACAACAAATCCTATACTTTGTCAACTATAAAGCAGTAAAGTAAAATAAATGGGGTGAAAATTCATAACTTTTATATTTAATTTTCATATTATAAAATTAATATCTTTATTCATCAAAATATAGTAATTTTAAAATAAGTACAGTAAAATTAATATCTATTCTTGAAAGAAATACAGATAAATACAAAGATCCAAAAAATTTATCTATTATTCTACTACTATTGACATTCTGGTATATTTATTCCCGGTCATTTCTTTCCTTCTATACTAAGAATACAGGGAGATAGACATATATAATATTTTCTTAAAACTCGACCTCTCTGTATTACAAATTCCTCATCTGTAAAAATGTAACAATAATAACCCCTATACTTCATAGGATTGTTATGAGATTTAAATATGGAAAATGAAAGTAAAGAGCATAGTAAAAAACCTGGCACAAGAACCTAATGTAATAAAAAATAATGGTAGTTTTTAAGATGAAGAAATATTTCCCAAAATGCTACTGATTTTCTTTGTGAATTCTTACCTGCCTTCAAATATACTTTCTTATTTTATAAAACTTTCCCTGAATGTCATTACTTCCTACACCAGAACCCTGTTTCAATTCGCCACCAAATCTTGATCAGCATAGCCTTTTGTACTCCCTTGATTTTCCTTTGTGTCCTTATAATCTATTCAACATAAGCCATTTCAGGTCACGTCTCTGCTCAAAACCCTTTCTGGCTTCTAATCACTTTCATACTGAAAGCCAAAGCCCTTATATTGGCCCAAGAACTCACTCCTCTCAGACTTCTTCAGTGACTCTCCTGCTCACTGATTTCTCTTTGGTCATATGTGCCCCTGGGCTGTTTTATAACCATGCCAAGCTTGCTTCTGCCCCAGGGTTCTCGAACTCATCTTCCCTCAGGCTCTGTTCTTCTCTTGGATATCTTTATGACTTACTCTCCCTTTCAGTTGTCTCCCTCTGAAAATGTCTCCTCATCTGAGATGATAGGCTTCTGATCACTCTCAATAAAATATCAGTACTGCCTCTCCAATTCCACACTTCATATCCCACTTTCAATATTTTCCTTTATAGCACTTATCAGCATTTTACATGTTTATGTATTTACATTTGTATTTGTTTATTTTATATATTTGTTTGTTCATTTATTATCTATGCCCCCTGTATAAAAAGTAAGCTCAAAATAATAGGGGTTTGTCTTTTTCATTCACAGTACACTTGACTAATGGCTAGCAGATAAATATTTGTTGAATAAATAAATCAGGAGAAGCTTCTCACATACATGGATTTATGAGATGAGCTTTGAAGAATCAGCTGAATTTGAACAGTAAGAAGTGATACAAGAGCAAGGGTTCTAGGGAGAACAAGCCCAGAAAATTATAATGAGTGGAAAAAAATAGAGCCTGTACAAGCCAAATAAATTTAGTTACATCGTCGTGAACAGTTCAAACAGAGTAGTGATAGATGAGACTAGCGGCTGGATTATATTGGGGTTTGGAGGGCCATGAATGTCAGAGAGCAAGTTTGAATCTAATTTAATAAGCAATGGGTAACCTCTGGAGGTTTCTGAGTATGGAAATTACATGACTGAACCACTTTAGGAAGATTTATCTTGCAGGAATATATAGTAAGGATTAAAAGAGGGAAGACTACAAGAACAGAGACCAGAGCTTTATATAAGCCATTCCAAACTCACTGACTCCACATTTGATAAAGCAGAAAAGATCTCCAGATTATAATTTATAAATCTTCCATCTAAAGTCAATGAATTAAAATGAAATTCCTTTAATATAAAAGATAACTAGCAAAACAATAAAGAACTAATACAAATATATATCAAAGGAAAACCCTCAAGAAAATAAACTATGCCTAAATTGATATAAATGACTTTAAAAATCACTAATGAAAATCTGAATAGAGAAATTTATGCTCCATGACTAAAGCAAAGGTGTGTCTCACGTGAGTAAGAAAGCTTACTGTAAAAGAAAATTATCCCTTCCCATTTATGTCCTCTCAAAAGTATATAATGTGAAATAGTAATGCTCTTAAACAAGTGAGATTCTTCTCAATGTTTTATTATTACGCATCTGAATTAATAGCAAATAAATGATTTTATAGTATAAAATATACAACATGGAATTAGAATTTCTGGATTCTGAATAAATAATATGGACTTATATTAAGCAAATGGGAAGAATGTAATACAAGGAAATGATCTGTTTTTTAAGGCCACACATTCCTCAAAAATGGCCTTCAGAAATCCCTGAAAACGGTCAGTAACTCAAATTATATTTTTCAAACAATAAGCATTAATGGTATTTATTGAATTTACATGATCTAACAACCAATTCAGAAAGATAATTGCATATCTGAAACAAGTCATTGCTTTAAACTCATTTCATTCAGAAAAAGTTTTTCCTTTAATTTTATTCAAGTTGTGTATATAGGTCCTTCCTACTTCTTTCCAGTATTTCTTTATTGAGGAAAGTTTTTCAAATATTACTCTAAAGCAAATCTTTCACTTAATATCAGTGAGCACAGGGAAAATCTCTGACAAAACTGTTACCTGTGTTTTACATCATCATTGATGCTTTTACATATAATTGAGTCTTTCATTTTGATAACATTTTAAACACTATTCTAGGCACTAGGATAAAAAATTAAATAAATGATAAATATAACATGTCCTCAAAGACATTAATGTCTGTCTAATATATGTGGAGACAAAGATAAAATAAGATTTAAATATAATATGTAAGTGTGATGATGAAACATGCTCTGATACAGAATGGCTTCTACATAGAAAAGTAAAGTTCTCAGAAAAACATTTGCTCACCAAACAACTCAATAGCAAAAAAGTGAATAATCTGATTAAAAATGAGCTAAAGGTCTAAACAGATATATCTCAAAAGACTACATGCAAATGGCCAACGAGTATATGAAAAAATTCTCAACATCACTAATCATCAGAGAAATGCAAACCAAAACCACAATGAGATGTCATCTCACCCTAGTTAAAATGGTTCATATCAAAAAAATAGGCAATGATGGATGCTGGCAAGATGTGAAGAAAGGGGAACCCTCCTATACTTTTGGTGGGAATGTAAATTAATACAGCCAGCCACCATGAGGATCAGTATGAAGGTTCTCAAAAAACTAAAAGTAGAACTACCATATGATCCAGCAATTCCAGAACTGGGTATATATCCAAAAGAAAGGAAATCAATATATTGAAGAGATATTTGTACTCCCAAGTTTACTGCAGCATCATTTGCAATAGAATCAACCTAAATAACTATCAATGGATGAATGGATAAAGAAAATAGGATCTATATACACAAGGAAATATTATTCAGCCATAAAAAAATGAAGTCCTATCATTTATAGCAACATGGATGGAAATGGAGGTCATTATGTGAGGTAAAGTAAGCCAAGCAGAGAGAGACAAATACCACATGTTCTCACTCATATGTGGGAGCTAAAAGGTGGATCCCATGAAGATAAAAAGTAGATTGGCAGTTACTAGAGGCCAGGAAGGGAAGAGAGAGGGGAAGACGAAGGGAAAAAAATTATATAAATATATTTATTACCACTGAACTATACACTTAAACAGAATAAAGATGGTAAATTGCATATATATTTTACCTCAGTAAAGAATATATTTAAAAAATGAATAAAGATCCTGGAACTGAATCTGCAATTTATGAAAATATTCTGCACAGAAATATAGAAACCCACCTGTGGCCTCTCCAGTACATATGATTTGAGATTAGTATGGGGAAAAAAATGTGTGACACTAACCTCAACTTTGAAAGACAGGGAAAGCCTTCCCCAATAGGAAAGTATAAAAATCATGTTAAATAATTAATTGGGGGATGATAGAAAAAATGATATTTTAGCAGAAGGAAGAACAGAAGCAAAGAAACCATAACATGAAATAGTTTAGTATGTTTAGAAAACTACAAATAGTTTAGTAATGCATGGACAAGATTTGTTTCAGCATACCAATGATCCAATTAGGAAATTCCATTCTGAGAAACAGAATGGTATTTGTCTAACCTAGATAAAGTGCAGGAACCTTTGCACGCGAATGTGTTGAAGAGAGTGAGTTGAAGTAAAACAATGGAATTATTTTTGCAAACACATAATAGAAAACTCTTTCAAGGTCATAAAGCAGCATGGAAGTGAAGCCCACAAATAAGTGAGCATAAAATTTGTTGAATAGTAAAACCCCAGGCTCCTGTTGTTAAATAAATTATCTAATGGTGTAACACAGGAAACAACCATAGAGCAATATGTTTTCATTAACAAAGAATATTCCTCAAAGACATTCTCAATCCAGAACTTGAGCCACAGTAGTCTACGTTATCAAAACAGAAAGAAAAGTAGGAAACTCCCCAGACCTCATGAATAACTGCAGAAAGTATTCTCTGCAAATACAGAGACACATGGCATCTTCAACATCTTTAAAGATCTATTGAGATCTATAAATATCTACCTCTAAAAAACCAGTTGGTGATAAATCTAGCCTAACAATTTAATTTTAATAGCTTACACACTAAATGAGAATTTACAAGAGTCAGAATGGCAGGTCTAATGTTAGAGCTAGTCTAACATTCACCATCACTGAACTATATGTAGCATGGACTGAACAGAAGACCCAGAAGAAGGTGAGCCCAACAGATGGGATCCTACCTTAAATGTTGCCACAGCACACTAAGTTTCCTGTATCATAACAGTCCCCACCCATACGAAGCCACTCAATATCTTTATGCTACTACCAGTACTAGACACCAAATTGGTGCTTATTACATTGAATCCATGAATTTCTGAGTATCTTATTCCCTGCTAATCTGTATATTTAACAAGGGCAACAGCCAACTCTCTCTTGTTTACTTCAGAGTCTTTAGATCCTACCATTATTTCTGACATAGGAAGAGTTTTATCAATAAATATTTATTGAATGAATGAATCAATGAATTAAAGATGCTAAACTTGACAATAAGAAAAGATGACCAGCCTAGAGAAAAGAATCTTTTTCTCTTTATCTACTCTGATAAATGATTTCACTAAAGCTTGTTGAGAAAAAGTTGAGATATTCTTAAGAAAAAATGAGGGGTAAAAGAAATTTAAAATTATAGTCAAGATTAAGGAACTCAGAGTTGAAAGATCAGGTTAGCTTCACCCTTATAGAACAGTCTCTGCCTAAAATTTGTAGCCACATGTTACAGAAGAAGTTGTGAAAAGGAAAACAAAAAAGAATTAACTCGGCAACTTTGAAATTACTTATCAGTCAAATGCCATCTAAAACCTAGAATAAATACTAGGAAATGCTAATTTCCTTATCTGCAATAAATAAAATGAATTCCTATTATACAATACTCTCAATCATCAATAGCACAAACGGAAAATTTAAGTACATTTCATTGTTTCTTTTACAAGAGAGAAAATATGTATATAATTTCAAGTGACAGAGAAAGGGGCTCTTAACCTAGTATTCTTTACTCAAGTCTTTGAATTATAAGAATGCTTAAAGTAACAAAAAATGTCAATCTAAAACATATTTACCAATGAACTAATCATACATATAATTTACACTATTCAAATAACTCTCTACTTAACACCAGCACAGATTAATGGACAGATAAACTGATACAGAGATAGCTGTATCTTTGGCCATGTTGTCAACTCCTTTATCATCAGTCTGGCATTACAAGCATAATGTATTTCTATAGTAGAGTGAAACAAATTTCATTTATAAAGATTAGGATTTTATGAAGTCAAGGAAAATAAAGTTGGATAACTTTTAGAATCAAATTCATTGCTGCTGATAAACAAGGATCTGGAAAAATTAAACCACTTGACAAATGAAAAAAAAATCTGGAAGGATTTTCAAAGAAATTTTTAATTATCTAAAAGATTAAGAACGGCCTTTGGAAAATGATTTTTTTAAGTTGGATTTTTGTATATTTTTGTTTGTTTTTCTTTTGCTTGTTGTTTTTTCCCCAGATATTAACCTCCTAAGAAGGGGGATTAGGGAGTGACTGCTAATGCATACGGAGTTGCTTTGGTGACAAAGAAAACATTCTTAAATTAGATGGTGGCAATGGCCACAGAAAAACCATTAAATTGTATAACTAAAAGGGTGAATTATTCTGGTATGTGAATTATATGTCAATTAAAAAGTGGGAGATAAATTATTAAAAGTTAACCTACTTAGAATTCTGCTGTGAAAGTTAAATGTGAAGTGAAATCTATTCTTTTACTCTATTGAAACTTTTCAAAAGAAGATAGAATAATGGCCCAAAAACATAGGAAAAAATGCTCAACATCTCTAATCATTAGGGAAATGCAAATCAAAACCACAATGAGATATCACTTATCTCCAGTGAGACTGGCCTTTATCAAAAAGTCCCAAAACAATAAATGTTGGCATGGATGTGGAGAGATAGGAACAATCATACACTGCTGGTGGGACTGCAAACTAGTGCAACCTCTGTGGAAAGCAATATGGAGATACCTTAAAGAGATACAAGTAGAATTACCATTTGATCCAGCAATCCCATTACTGGACATCTACCCAAAAGATCAAATGGTACTCTATGAGAAAGACACCTGCACCCGAATGTTTATAGCAGCACAATTCACAATTGCAAAGATGTGGAAACAACCCAAGTGTCCATCAATACATGAATGGATTAATAAAATGTGGTATATGTATACCATGGAGTACTATTGAGCTTTAAGAAACAATGGTGATATAGCGCCTCTTGTATACTCCTGGATAGAGTTGGAACACATTCTACTAAGCAAAGTATCCCAAGAATGGAAAAACA